>JALPQI010013056.1:0-41299 GCA_025490895.1 Thaumatotibia leucotreta
TAATCAGTTGTTCAAACAGTGTTAGTTTTATCCTCAAAGCGATTCATCAGCTTACACCGAATTCAGTTAGAAGAACCAAGTGAAACGCTGTTCGGTTCGATAAGGGCGAGATTAGATGGGACGCATCTGGATAGACACAGCTAAATCACTTGAGGAAATTTCAGTTAACCTACCATCTCCCAAATTCCGATTTCGCAATTTAATTGTTCCACTATCGGGTAACTTTTTAGTGAGACATCAAAGAAAGACTACACAAGTAGAAATGAAATATATAAATTTCCTAACTTGTGCGGGAAAACTTTTTTTCGGCGAGTGTGAAAGTTGGAGCCCGAGTGAAACGAGAGAGACAATCACCCGAGCTAAAAATAGTACATTGTGCATCAAGGGAGGTAAGTACGGAATTACTAACGAGAGTGTTAGAAGCCCGACGCCGCCAGGATGAGGGCTTTTATGACTCGAGTTAGTATACCGCTTACCGACCGTGATGCATACAATGTTTTTCATCACACTTGCCAACCAAAAAATAAGTTTTAAGACATAATATTATTAAATGACATACTGACATTTCTATTACTCCCTAGGGAATTTCACTTTTCTATTACTCCCGCTACGCGCGCAAGCAATGGCGCGCTTAGACAGCAAGTGTGATGAAAAAAAAGTTTTTGCACGTGTAAGGGACGATTTTTTTCATAACAAGTGCGTCAACAAGAGAAATTACCGCGCGCGAATCGTGCGCAAAGTTCGTTTTTGCGCACTAATTACGAAAATGTTTTTATTTTTAGAAAATTAATGATACACAAATCAAGTTCTGCGGCCCTACCACGAAAATCGTAAATTTCGAGGCTTTGTCTCTCTCACTAGTGTAGCTGGCCTTCAACCGCCCTAAAAGTCCTAGTAAGTAAATTACACGGCTGTCATACATATTTTATCGGAATTATAAGTACCTTGTCTGTATCCAAGCTGCATCCCATAATATACGTCACGTCTGTCCCTCGTCGGCTCCTGACCGGAATGCCAACCAGGCCCATTGATTACCGAGGCCTGCGTGAGGCCGCCGATTCATTAGCCTGTCTCCGAACCTTTTTTTACCTTTTGAGGTTTCCTGGAGCGAAACGAGAACGAAGGAAGAAACCAAAGTTACAGTTGCTAATTTGTAACGGTAGTAAAAAAGTGAACATACGTTAGAATAAGAATCATCGGAGTGACACAATTCTGTATGCTTTAATTTATCTTTAGCGGGAATAGTTTAAAAACAGGCTAAGAGCATGTCGGGCCATGCGCAGTGTAGGCGTTGTTATTCAAAAACTGTTTATCCTATCGAGTTCAAAATATTTCTTCTAGAGAAAAATTCGATGTCAGTACCAAAGAAAAAGTTTTATACGGTTATACTTTTCAGTTTTATTTTCATTTAAAGTTATAAATAAATAAATAAAAATAATCTTGGGACATCTTACACAAATCGACCTAGTTCCACGGTAAGCTCAATTAAGGCTTGTGATGTAGGTACCAGGCGACGATATATATAATAGATAGATACATATAGAAACTTAAATACATAGACAGCCATGACCAAGAAACAAATATTTGTGATAAATAAATGCACAAATCGCCGGGATTTGAACCCGAAACCTCCAGCTTCGTAGGCAGGGTCACTACAAACTAGTCTACGGAGGCTGACAAATGGAGTTATGGTTCAAAACTTTTAAAAAGTTAGCGATGATTATGGTGAGTGTTCATTCATTGGTCACTGAGATTATCAACGGATTGACGGACGTACAGACATGGCGAAACTATAAGGGTTCCTAGTTGACTACAGAACCCTATTAAAGCAACCAGTTACGCAGTCGATACAACTCATGGTAAGGTATCAGCAAAGCAGCCGCAATCAGACGTGCATCTACACGGCACGCGCTGATCATATCAATGATTAATGCCCGACGTTTCAGCTGATGACTCGACGTGCGTTTTGATGAATGACTTTCAAAATTGAGAAGTGTTAGACTACGAGAAGTGGTGTCATCTTCAACAGATATAATGTTTTGAAATTATAGACAATCAAGGTCGTACTCGTGAAATGGGATTATATTATGTTATGCCCATGGCAGTTTCTTGAAAATACTGAATATTCCATTGTTTTATTTTTGGACATTTAAAACTGCCTTATTCAGGGAACTGTCTTCCCTTATAAGCGAGTATCCATGTTACAAAATATAGTTTTAATTGGTAGTTTACTTTAGTTTTGGTTATATTTTGATTATGTTAAAGTCATGCGGGGCAAATGCAACTATGAGGTAAATCCGACTAATGTAAATACCTACTCTTAATTTGTAAAGAGATCATACTTATTACCTACTATTGTGTTGCTTTTGAAATAAATCAAAGAATGTTCTCGGTATCTTCCAAAAGTTCTTAAAAACAGATTAAAAGAATCCATTAGTTGAATTTACCTCATAGCTGTATTTGCCCCGCATGACCTTATAGCTTTTATGTGCATACTTTGTACCGTTTATTGATTACAAAAACGGGCATCGATTTTGAAAACGCCAATATTATAATATTTAAGCCAAACAATTAAGTAAAAATCGGGCCCTGTCCTTTAAAATTTGGACTATATTTATGTACTTATTTCGTCAATTCAAAGTACGTCGCTCGTGAAAAATTTACGACTCTAGTTGACCTAACTTCTGATAGAGAACGATCATAATAGGCAATTATCACCGTAATTAAGTAGGTGCTCGCTTATTACTTAACGAGCAAATTTATATGCAATATAATTAATTATCCTGCTCTTAGTTCAAAAATTGGTGCTGAAAATCATCTGGTAATAAATTTACACAATTCCACCGTTCACCACAGGGTTTTAAACGAATTCGGATACGATCCGAAATACAATTTACTATATTTATAAATAAATATAAGTTAAACGTCCTAGTGATCCACATACCAGTGCCCCATTATAGGTAGTTGACACCCTACTGTTTCGTTTATGGTTCGGGATCTGTAGACCTTATAATATTTATTCGTACTCTTGATAGAAGTTCTACATAACTAACCTTATTCTCTTCAGTTATGAATTATTAAGTACTTATTTCATCCCGTAGGTACCAATTTTTAACAATCTTGTTATAGAACTATTTCTGTCCTATGATGTTTTACCCTTAGATCAATGTGAAACTGTTAAATCCATGTAAAGGTCGATGGCGAAATAATTGTCCATAGTTAAACTTTTATGAAAATAAAATTTAACGTCATAATTTTTGTGTTACGAAGTTAAATCTTACATAAGAACTTTTGGCAGTACAAAAGGCCGCTACTTAAAGGTTTCTATGAACTATCATCAGTTATGATTATTTTTTGTCCCCTCTACTGCCAAATGTTGTAGCACAGAGTATACTATAGCGCATGTGCCATCGTAATTTTTGTTTTGATTAAGACCTTAACTATGTCTATTTTTTTTGCAATCGACATCCGAGTGTTCCAAACGAATAAATAAAATATTCAAAAACCATATTTTTTTACTCTCTTTGTACCAGGCGGGCAGACCAAGGAGGAGGTGATAGAGACGAACGAGCGACTGCGCATGGTGCGGATACGGCTGGACGAGAACTATGACACCGCCAAGAAGGCGCTCGTCACGCTCATGACGCGCTACAACGAGTCCAAGGCGCAGAGGAACCTCTTCACCAGATACGCGATGCTGAAGGTCATGATCAAGGTAAGTTGTGTCATCAGGGACATCACATGATGTTAGCTGATGGCATTATGACACCGTCAATAAGGTGCTTGTGACGCTCATAACGCTCTACAACGAGTCCAAGGCGCAGAGGAACCTCTTCACCAGATACGCCATGCTGAAGGTCATGATTAAGGTTAGTTTCTGATGGCATTATGACACAGCCAAGAAGGCGCTCGTGACGCTCATGATGCGCTACAACGAGTCCAAGGCGCAGAGGAACCTCTTCACCAGATACGCCATGCTGAAGGTCATGATCAAGGTTAGTTTCTGATGGCATTATGACACAGCCAAGAAGGTGCTTGTGACGCTCATACATAACGCGGTACAACGAGTCCAAGGCGCAGAGGAACCTCTTCACCAGATACGCGATGCTGAAGGTCATGATCAAGGTTAGTTTCGGATGGCATTATGACACAGCCAAGAAGGTGCTTGTGACGCTCATACATAACGCGGTACAAGGAGGCCAAGGCGCAGAGGAACCTCTTCACCAGATAGGCAATGCTGAAGGTCATGATCAAGGTTAGTTTCTGATGGCATTATGACACAGCCAAGAAGGTGCTTGTGACGCTCATGACGCGCTACAACGAGTCCAAGGCGCAGAGGAAACTCTTCACCAGATAGACAATGGTCATGATCAAGGTAAGTTGTGTCATCAGGGACATCACATGATGTCGCTGATGATACTATGACACAGCCAAGAAAGTGTTTGTGGCGCTTATGACGCGCTACAACGAGTCCAAGGCGCAGAGGAACCTCTTCACCAGATACGCCATGCTGAAGGTCATGATCAAGGTAAGTTGTGTCATCAGGGACATCACATGATGTCGCTGATGATACTATGACACAGTCAAGAAAGTGTTTGTGGCGCTCATGTGCTACAACGAGTCCAAGGCCCAGAGGAACCTCTTCATCAGTTACGCGATGTTGAAGGTCATGATCAAGGTACGTTTGTGATGACACTATGAAACAGCCAAGACAGCGTTTGTGGCGCTCATGATGTGCTACATCGAGTCTAAGGCGCAGAAGAACCAATTTACCAGATTCGCGAAGCTGAAGGTTACTAGTAAGGTTAGCGGTTAGCTCAAGGTAAGTTGTATCTCTGATGACACTATGACACCGCTTAGAACTACTACAACTTCGCGAACCCTAAATTGTGTACGCTATAATGCATAGCCACAGCTAAGTAATTCCTTGATACAATTAGATAACATGGACAGAGACAGACAACTCTAGCCGTTCCAGTGCAACTGACTGCCTTTGTAATGTCTGCGCATTTTATTTTCAACTGTTGGGGCTATTTAGGTTATTACAGCGGTTTTTGTGATCAAAATTGGGATTGCGCTGCATATTTTTTAAATAACACGATGTTCAATATTGATGCAATGTACAAAATGTAAGTGACCAAATGTGGCCGATATCAAAAACGTTTATTATTATTAATAATAATAAATCAAAAACGTACTTGTCATAAATAAAACAGACGAAAAAATGGGACTAACTTTGCAATTAAATGGATTATAGATTTACCTTCATACTTTATAATATCTGTACACCACGGAATATTATAATAATTATATTATTTGCTTTACTCACTATACATTTGAACTAAGACACAAATAATTAATTTCTAAATTGACTAAATCGTAGAATAAATTGTGTTATTTTGTTGCTAAAATTATCATTCCGTACGAGACGAATACGAGTATTAGGTAAAACACTTAAGTAAGTCACCTGTTGTATGTACTAGTGGTCTATTCAAATAGACAATACATGTTTAAAATGCGAACACAAACAAAACAAATGCCTATATGGACTGTAATCTGTCCATATAGACATTTGTTTTGTTTACATTTACAACCACATACAAGAGGAGCTTTTCTTAACTTTTTCACCTATAGATAGTTCTTAAAACAGTATTGCAGTACTTATGAAACCCATCCAAGAATACTAACATAATTCACTTACTTCGGCTGCAAAGTTGGATATTGGTCGTTTTAGATGCTTCCTTTTTCCTTCGGACATCTGTAATTGGGTAGAAATTGTAAGTGAGTTAGCGGGAACGTGCCCAGAAGCTGTGAAGTGCTGGTTATACACTGTCTGCAAAAATAATAAGCATATTAGTAATTATTGTAACATAATGTAAGTTATAGTGGCTTATTTTGTGACAAAACATTTGAATAACGTAACATGTAAACATAAGTAATATCGCCCAGATGGCCTACTGTAGTCAAGAGTATTCAAAAGTTAATCGTTTATCGGGCTATGCGTTACTTTCGCACTTGTATAACTACTTGTTAGAACGTGACGGCAACGAAGACAAATGACTAGACGTGGTACCTTCAGGAGTTGAACTCATGGCATTGGATTACTGGGTCATTCTTCTAACTGGGCTACCATGGTATCATAAAAATATTTCCAAATTAGCCCTAAATATGTGTTTCATGGGAGCGACAATTGTTATATGGTATTGAAGTCATATTGGTGAAAAAATCCAGTCCCATCGAGCTCTGACGAGACTCCCACCTCGGGCTCATAAAACTATAAATCCGTGTGCATTTTTAGACGATGTTCATCAATATTTTTGATTAACTACAATGCCAACACATTGTACCTATTCTAATGTTACCATTTTGAAAAAAAAAAAAAACAAAAAATAAGAAAAATCTTAGCGAACCGACTAATCACTAAAATAAAAATGAAAAAAAAAACGTTTGACGACCTTTTACTATGTTTTGATACCTACTGACTGAGTTGGCAAAGTTAAAAATAATCAATAAGTAAAAAAAAAAATGTTAATACAATATTTATTTTTCAATTTGGTAGGTTGACATTAGGTCACAGTTTATTTTTATTTTTATGTTACCTTGAATGCACGATTGCAATGTGTTGCAATGCTCTCGAGCACCTTGTATAAGTAAATCGGTCTGTATAGTCGGTGTATAACCATCCTAAACAATGATCAAGAGTGTGAAACCACCCCTGGTGCGCGCGAGTCACGTACCATCCTTTGGCAGTTACGTCTACCTTCGAAATTCCTCCATTACATTTCCTCCATTTTTGTTCCGGAGACAAAATAAACAACCCTTCTATTACGTTTCTGCGGGATGCTCAGGTATTCTGTGAGCATACTTTGATACTGAATATTTCTTGCATTCGTTTTTAATGCAATCGTTTACTTTCCTTGTTCCTTTTAAATTACCTGCTTTTTATTTTCACCCAGCACAGTTACCATGATTTTTTTTAATACTGTTTAATATTCTTTAGTGCATTACTACTACTTTTATTATAGCCCCTCTCAAAAAATATCTTGCAAATGTATTAACCTTGTACGTAGGTACTATTATTACTAAGTCAGACGAATCCTTTTCTAACCCAGCCTCTTTACCCGTAACGACTTCGTCAGGAAGGGTTAAGATTTGCGACGCGATAAAATCGTGAGTGGAAGATCACGTGCTTCAATCTATCCAGTTGGTTAAATGGATATAGATGGAGGTGGATGGTTATCAACGTTGACTAACTGCGGATCATCGATTAAGTCCATTTTCATGAGTGCAATTCTGAACTGGAATTTATTAAGTAATTTAAAATTAAAATCTTGTTTATTTCAGTTATGACAAGAATTGTAGTTTCTGGATTAACGGTTTCGTTCACAATGTATACTTACTATTTTAAATAACCAAGATCTAGTTTCTCAGATACCTATAAATATTTTTAAGGTTCCTGCCCCCATAAATAAGAAATGAGACCTTTATTTTGTAAGACCACTTCTTTGTTCATCTATGCAGATGGAAAAGACTATTTTTATTATCTATGCAGATAGAAAAGACTATTTTTAGTTTTTGTTTTCCAGCGCTTGTCACCTACCAATGTGTGTCGACATACAAAGTTACATACGATGAAACAAAATAATATATCCATAAACAATTACATTGACCCACAATCCTAATTCTCACACGAATAGTCCAAGAATATCAACACATTTTTATTGACAATGCAATGAAACGATCGCAAAACGTGACAGAGGGCTCGTAAATCAGGGGCAAAGGAAATAATAAAAGGAGCTAGGTGACCCGAGGGGCGTGTCCCGGGATTCTGATATTAATTTTATGTTTTTCTTCGCAATGAAAAACTACAAAGGGATCTTTCTGGTTAATTTAGACCGTGTAAAAACTAATCTTATAAGGCTTATCATTCATTGTTTTGATTTTGTGAGGAATTTGCATTTTGCTCACAGCATTTAAACTTAAGTATCTACTTGTCTTGAATCTTATGAATCTATCTATACATACATATATTTAAGCTGCTAAGGTTAAATATATCATAAAAGCTACTTATATTACTGTCGTGTCATAACAAGTACTTATAAATAAAGCAGGGATATTTAAGATGCTTATGTCATTGTGCAATGTCTAGGTACACTGTTTTAGCGTCTATTCCGTTTGTTTGCGCTCCAATATCCTAATTACTTTGACTGCAGCAATCACTTACTAAGCACTCCCGGGGGCTTAATTTAATCGGACCACAAACACCGTGTGCATTCATAAAGGAATATGCATTTGCATAAACAGTGTAAGCCCAACAATCTCCCGGCTCATGTAAATATCGCGGCTCGGCACGAAATACCCTCATAAATAATTTATCAGTACGAGGTATCCTTTTCGATCTGTTTTTTGATACGTGATGAGACGGGGAAATTAAGAACATACTTTAAATTGAGACTGGTTTACGATTACGATCGATAATAGCGAGTAGGCTAAAAATGACCGTACTAAATTGGCAGTTGAAACATAAAAAAGACAATGGGACATAAGAAGAATCTTCAGAAATATACTAAAAGTTACAGTAAGCATGCATTTCAAAGCTATTGTAAAGCAACTTACAAAAGATTCGGAATGGAGACGGCTGAATTTATGATTATGACCATTGTCATTCCAAAGCGAAAAATTTGGTACCTTACCTACTGTATAATTACCACAATCGTTTATCGGGCTATGCGTGATATATCGCGGGAATTTTGCTTACATTTTTCATGTCTCAGCAACGTACACACCTACCCTATCGTTGTGGTTTTGTTACAACGGATCCCGATCATGACCGAAGGTTCAGGATAGGTAGGTACCACGAATCTTCAAGTGATACTTTATAGCTTTTATGGAAAAGTCCTAGATGATTGCACAAGCAATGAGAATAACAGCTTGCTAACTTACATCGGATATGGTGTATCTCGTGCTGCTATTATTTAAACTAACTTGAGCCGAAGCGGGATTGTTTCTGTTGTCTTAGTACAAATTCAACTTTAGCTTTAAATGTATTCCATCTGAAATTATTTATCTTGAAGAACGTATTGTTTCATAGTATCTTGTCACACGGTATAGTTCATAAATTGTTGAATTACATGGATAACATTAAAATTTTTATAACTATTATGTAGGACCTGTGTAGGTATCTATTGTATTTCGATTTACTCAATTGTATCATCTTGTATTGGATTTATTTATTTATTTATTTAACCTTTATTGCACAAAAGAAAAAAACTTGACGTACAAAAGGCGGACTTAATGCCATAAGGCATTCTCTACCAGTCAACAAGATTTAAATTGTTCGCAAACTTTATTTCTATACCAAAGTCATGTTTGCATTAGTATCGTCTGTTAGCCAGTCGGTTATAGTGGCAAGGATCAGTTTCGTTATCTTTTCTGCAACATTTGTGTCAATAGGTGGTATATTATTTCCATCATTGTTCCAAGCCCGAGTAACTTTAGACGTGTATTGTTCAAGATAGAGCCTCTTTATTGTGTCAACACAACTTGAGCTAACTAGTTTCTGAAATTGCAATTAGTGAGGAAAACCTTAGAACAACGCTATACTTTGCTTATTGTTTAAGTTCTACTTAAGTGTATTCATAGCGTGTATTCACGTTTTCAGCACTAGAACTTGACAAGTAGTTTCAAACATTTTATATTGTTTTCGTCTTTGTACTCCACCCAATTTTATTATTATTATTTATTTATTAAATCTGTTCACGACGACATAAACAAATAGGTATATGTAAATAAATAAGCATGTTAGTGATAGGTATAAGTATATTTCCATTGTAATAGATATAAGTGTTTTTTCCATTGTTATAGGAATAAGTGTATTTTCATATAGGTTAAGTTGTAAATAAAGTGCAGATCGTAACGTGTTTCAATACAGGGGCGAACCCGGCCCTAAGATAGGCTAGGCTAGAATGCCTAGAGAAAACTAATAGGATTCCAATAGGGGAAAAATAATACGCTTGTTTATCCTATAAGATTCTAATAAGAAAATAGGAAATGTCACTAAGACCTAAAAATATTATGTAAAATGATTAATTCAGTAAATAAAATATCGCTAAGGGCGAAGGAGGAGCGCGGGACGCGGGGGACGCGACCAGCGGCGAAATCGTATAAATGGCGGGCGCGCGCGCAACAGACTTCTAAAACTTCTTCCAGACACGCTTGTTTTAAAAATAGTAAATCTGTACAATGCAGCCCTTAACAGTGGTCACTTTCCATCTGCGTGGAAAGAGGCCACTGTCATAGGTATCCATAAACCTGGGAAACCGAGCAATATTCCGGCAAACTATAGGCCAATAAGCCTGCTAAACACACTTGGCAAACTTTACGAGAGAACGATTCTCACACGCTTACTCGACCACATAACCACGAATAACCTACTGGCAGAGGAACAATTTGGGTTCAGGGCTGGCCACTCCTGCGTCCACCAGGTACACCGAATAGTGGAACATGCTCTGCACTGGATGACGGACAGAACCAGACCAGTGCCTACTGGTGCTATCTTCCTCGATGTGGCCAAAGCATTTGACAAAGTCTGGCACCAAGGCTTGATTTACAAGCTTATTCAACTAAAGGTGCCAGACCGTCTCATCCATACAATAGCGG
Organism: Thaumatotibia leucotreta; assembly: GCA_025490895.1. NCBI lineage: Eukaryota > Metazoa > Arthropoda > Insecta > Lepidoptera > Tortricidae > Thaumatotibia > Thaumatotibia leucotreta. The sequence continues at coordinate 10,660 of JALPQI010013056.1, forward strand.
ACTATCTAAATGATCGATGCTTTGGCTACAGAGTGGAGGGTGAGGTCTCTGCCCTTCATCCAGTCAGAGCAGGGGTTCCCCAAGGGTCTGTTCTCTCTCCCACCCTATTCTCGGTGTACGTAAACGATATACCCAAAGTTGGGGGAGTCCATTACGCCCTCTTCGCGGACGACACCGCCTTTTTCACCTCCTGTAGATCACCAAAAAAATTGACCTCGCTCCTCCAGCGAGCGGCTAACTCTCTGGGAGATTGGTTTGACCGCTGGAGGATCGAGGTTAACCCGGAAAAAAGCGTCGCCGTCCTCTTCTCGAAAAGATCCCTCAGCGCGGGTCAATTCGCTGAGCAATATGCAAACATAAAGCTAAATAACCAACCAATTCATTGGAAGAATGAAACCAAGTACCTGGGGGTTACACTCGACAGTCACCTCAACTTCCACTCACACATTAAAACCGTAAGAAACAGAGCTGCTTTTATCATGGGAAGATTACATCCCATGATAAATGCAAAAAGCAAACTGTCAATAGAGAGCAAAATAACATTATATAAAACATGCATCAGGCCAATATTCTCCTACGCATGCGTTGCATTCGCCCACGCATCGAAATACCGTCTCAATAGCTTCCAAACCCTTCAGAACAAATTTCTCAGACGCGCCCTTAATGCCCCATATTTTGTCACCAACATAGACCTTCACAGGGATATGAATCTACAATCAATAAATGCCTTTTTCAACATGGCATTGAGACGGTATTTCGATGGCGCATCCAACCATGCGAATTCCTTAATAACAAGGGCCACCACCTACACCCCAAACCCAAACCCCAAGAGAGGCCACCGCAGACCCAGACATGTACTGACCGACCCTATCGACAGTATAACTGAAAGACAACAGAAAGACCCAAGAAAGACCACCTACACCACTTCCCCCATAATCTCAATCCCGATAGACCTAGACACAGACATTAACGAAGTACTAGACAGACTAAGAGACAGACTGAGAAACAGACAGACAGACAGACGAAACCTGGGCGATAACCTTCCCTTACAGATCACCCAACAGCAGACGGAACCGCTGATCATGGACGCAGCGGCCATGGCAGCGGTGGCTGCGGCGGTGGATATCACCTGATTTTTCCCCCCCCTCGGGCTCTCCTCATTCACCAACTAAATGACTATATAACATACAAACTGACGACTAGCTAGACAACCACTTTGCACATCATTATTTTAAGAATTTAAATTCAAACAAATCCTTTTGATACAAAGACCTAAGTCCCCTCAGGACTTAGGCACCCTTCTCACCCCCCTGTTTGCCCCTTCGGGGCAAACAGGCGTTTAAGCGGGAGCTGAATGGAGTGCACCTCCAATCTCCCTGTCATAATAAAAAAAAAAAAAAAAAAAAAAAAAAAAAAAAAACCGCAAATCAGTATTCATCGAGCAGCGAAGCAAGCAACACCAAAAAGGGAAGAAAGAAGAGATCCTCCTCCGCCCTCAGCAAGTACAAGAAGAATCCTGGTTGTTTCTCTACCTCACCGCATTCCCGCTATACCTATAAGCACACGCATACAGTCCATCAAAATCAATCTCCACGAAAGTGGTTTAGGTAAAATCTCCCCTCAAGGGCAACTACGTACGGTCACGTACATTGTTGGTCCTTGCGAAGCCGGATCTCTGAAGCAAGACTTATAGCGGGATGCGTGTGACGAGAAGCAACCACGGAAAGGAGAAGGCGAAACCTACCTCTTCGGGCAGCGGCGACACTACGGCAACACCGGGCTCCGAAGAAACTCAAGCAACGGAGATGACGTCGGGTTCCGGCGAGACATCGGGCACAAGGGCCACGTCGGGTTCCGGCGAGACATCGCGCACCGAGGGCACGACGCGTACGGCCGCCTCGGCACGCACCGAGGCGCCCGCCGCGGGCAACGGGGACCCGAGGGACAACAGCCAAGCCGGGGCAGCCGCCGACACGTCGGGCATCAGGGCCACGCCCGCCGCCAGCACTGCGACGGTGGTGGAGCGTCGTGCCACCGACCTCATGCCGCCCCCCCCCCCGCGCAAGATCGACGAAGCCTGCGCGTTCACACAGGTCCAAGGCGTCCAGCAGGAAGCTCCTGGTGCAGCTGGAAACCCGGGAGAAGATCGCGGAGCTGGAGCTGAAGCGGATCCAGGTCGAAGCGGAGCTAGAGAAGATACGTCTGGAGCGCACGAACCTGGTGTCGTCAGAAGAGGAGTCCGAAGAGGAGGAGGAGGATCTCGCACCACAACGCATCGCTGACTGGTTTCAACGACGGCCAGAAGAGGAGGCAGCGATAGAGCTACTCCCGCACGAGGATGAAGATCGACGGGGACCCGCCGCTCGCACGAGGACAAGCAAGCGGCCCGAGCCACGGAGAGAAGCTCAAGCCCGTCACGGATCCGCTCGTGACGTTGATGTATCGTCGCTGACCGCCGCCATCACCGAAGCCTTCAAGTCAAACAAGTCACGCAAGTTTATAACCGAATTGCCGTTATTTAGCGGCCTTTCTAGTGAATGGCTACAATTCAAGCCAGCGTACAACGAGTCCGCGCCGAGCTTCACTGACAGCGAGAACGTCGCCCGTTTAAGGAAGAGTCTCAAGGGTGGCGCCTGGGAGGCCGTGAGCGCCCTCCTCATCAGCCAGCCGCACCCCGAGGACGTCATCAAGGCGCTAGAAAGAAGATACGGGAGGCCGGACGCGCTGCTGATCAGTCAAACGGAGAAGATGAAGGGACTGCCGCGCCTGAATGACAACCCACGTGACTTGTGCATCTTCGCGAGCAAGGTCGCGAACACGATAGCCACTATCGAGGTACTGAAGAAGCCGCAATACCTACACAACTCGGAATTGCTGCGATCGATAGTGGAGAAGCTGACACCAATGACAAAATTCGATACAAGTGGTACGACTACGCGGCTGCACAGGAGGGCGCCCCCGAGCTGAAGAAGATGGCCGAGTTCCTGAACAACGAGGCCGACAAGTGCGCACCCTACGCTGCGCCCGAGGTCGCCGCGGAGAACAAGGACACGAAGATCATTAAGAAGAGGACGGAGCGCGCCTACACAGTGACAGCGGAGCCAGAGAAGAAGAAAGAAGAGAAGATGGGCTGCCCGCTGTGCAAGACCGCCGCCCACCAGCTGCCGGCGTGCCCGCAGTACCAGAAGATGGACACGAGCGAGAGCTGGGAGACGGCGAAGAAGAACAACGCGTGCTACAGGTGCCTGGTGAGCACCCACCGTCGCTTCGTGTGCCGAGCGCGACCCTGCGGCCATCAGGGCTGCACGATGAAGCATCACCGCCTGCTGCACTACGAGAGGGCGCCGTCAGCCGCCGCGTCAGCAGGGACTCCAGCCAGCAAGCCGGAGGAGGTGGTGGCAACCATAAGGGAGGAGGTCGTCGCGTCAGCACGAGCGAGCAGCGGCTTCCTCAAGATAGCTCCTGTGATCCTGCGGGGCCCGGCAGCAGAGATGGAGGTCTTCGCCCTGCTCGACGAGGGGAGCACCGTGACGGTCATCGAGGACGCTGTCGCCGACGCCCTCGGCCTGGTGGGGGCCGCCGAGCCCGTGCGGATACAAGGAATCTACGGGAACGCATCGGCGCACAAGAACAGCAGGAGGGTCGACGTGCACATCAGGGGCAAGCACTGCGGCAACGAGTACCTGATGACGAACGCGCACACCGTCGGCAAGTTAAACTTCACTACGCAGTCCGTGAACAAGAAAGAAGTAGAAAAGTGCCAGCATCTACGCCGAGTACCGCACGAGATCGTCTATGAAAACGCGACGCCGAGGGTCCTCATCGGGCAAGACAATTGGGACCTCATCGTGCCGCGCGAACTCGCGCACGGGCGGCGCGACCAACTCGTCGCGTCAAGAACTCTGCTGGGATGGGTGCTGCACGGGGCGCGGACGTGGCGGGCGGAGCCGATGGCGTACTGCTGCGCGCATCTCACGTACGCCGAGCCTGAAGACAAGCTGGAGAAGATGATGAAGCAGTACTTCGCCCTCGAGTCACTCTCCATAGAGCCGAAGAAACAGAAGAGCGATCCCGAGCTACAGGCGCTGCGGATATTAGAAGAGAAGAGCCGCCGCCTGCCAGACGGCCGGTACGAGACGGGACTCCTATCGCGGGAAGAGATCAGCGCGATACCGAACAATCGCGCCGATGCACTGAAGAGACTCATCACGCTCGAGAAGAAGCTGGACCGCGATGAGAAGCTGAAGCAGCAGTACAACGAACGCATCGACAACCTACTGAAGTCCCGCTACGCCGAGCCCGCCCCCGCGCCCTCCAGTGCGCGGACCTGGTACCTGCCCCACTTCGCGGTCTGCAATCCAGAGAAGCCGAAGATTCGAGTGGTGCACGACGCAGCAGCTGCCTACCGCGGCCGCAGCCTCAACGACATGCTGCTTCCCGGGCCCGACTTCCTACAATCGCTGCCCGGAGTCATCATGAAGTTCCGGCAACACAGCATCGCAGTCTCGGCGGACATCAAGGAGATGTTCATGCAGATCAAGATTCGCGAAGAAGATAGAGACGCCCTGCGCTTCCTGTGGAGGGGCGATCGCCGCGACGGGGAACCAGAAGAATACAGAATGACCTCCGTCGTGTTCGGCGCGTCGTCGTCACCGTGCACCGCGCTCTACATCAAGAACAGAAACGCTCGAGAGCACGCGACCCGGTATCCGCAGGCCGCAGAAGCAATAGAGAAGAACCACTACATGGACGACTACCTGCAGAGCTTCGCTACAATAGAAGAGGCGCAGCGGGTTACGAGAGATGTCGACCACGTGCACAAGCTCGCAGGGTTCCAGCTGCGCGGATGGGCCACGAACGAGAAGGAAGCCATCAAGGAGGTCGCCGGCAGCGAAGAGCGAGAAGAGAACACGGTCCCCATCGGCGGGAGCGAGCTGGAAAAGACGCTCGGCCTGTTATGGGTCACCCACGAAGATAGTATTCGCTTCCGACTCAACACGAGAAGAGCGCCGCCCGAAGTAATTGAAGACCTCCGGCCGCCGACGAAGAGAGAAGCACTCAGCATTATAATGTCGATATTCGACCCACTCGGTCTTATATCGCCGATAACGACACCGGCGAAAAGAATAATGCAAGACCCGTGGCGCTACAACACGGGATGGGACGACGCGATTCCGGAAGAGCTGCGCGAACGATGGAGCGACTGGCTACAGTTACTACGTGACCTAGGTACCCTAACTATACCTAGGTGCTACGACGCCGAGCCCGCCGCACGCTACGAGCTACACACGTTCGTGGACGTCAGCGAGGAAGCCTACGCCGCGGCAGTGTATTGGCGGCTCATCCGGGCCGACGGAACCATCAAGATAGCCCTGGCAGCTGCGAAGAGCCGGGTCACGCCTACGAAGCCCATCTCCGTGCCGCGCCTGGAACTACAAGCCGCCGTACTGGGGGTACGACTAGCGAAGACAGTCGCCGAGGAACACGACTTCGAAGTGGCCGCCAAACAGTACTGGAGCGACTCGCGCACGGCCTTAGCCTGGATACGGGCCGAGCCGCGCACCTTCAAGACGTTCGTGGCCCACCGCCTCGCCGAGATCGAAGACAGCACGAAGAAGAACGAGTGGCGCTGGGTACCGTCGGCAATGAACACCGCCGATGACGCCACCCGCGCGGCGCCAGCTGACTTCGACGCGAAGCACCGATGGTTCAACGGACCGGCGTTCCTGTACAGCAAAGAGTCGACATGGCCGCGAGAGGACAAGACCGAAGCCCCAGCGACCGGCGAAGAGAAGGCGTGCGGCGCGGTCTACACGAAGCCGCACGAAGAGAAGCCCGCCGCCATACCGAACATCGAGCGCTTCTCGGACTGGACCCGGTTGTTGCGAACGACTGGGCGAGTGCTACAATTCGTCGACCTCTTACGTTGCAAGCCCGACGTGCAGCCGCCCGAAGTCGAAGACACCCGCCTCATCGCCGCCGCTAGAAGAAAACGAACGCGAGCAAACGAAGAACGAGACGGGGCCTGGAACAAGCGCGCGCCGAAAACCGCCGGTACATCGAAAAAACGCGTTGTACACGAAGAAAGAAAATACATCGCGTTAGAAGCAAAATACCTACTGGCGGCCGAACAGCTATTAGTACGCGCGTCACAAGAAGACAGCTACGCGAGAGAGAGACAGCGCATCGCGAGCGGACACGCGCCGGACAAGGACGATCGACTACGCAAGCTGAGTGTCTTCAGGGACGAAAATCGCCTAATTAGACTACAAGGAAGAATAGCTGCCGCCAGCGACATAGAAGAGGAAACAGTTCGGCCCGTCGTGTTACATGGGAAACATTATTATACACAGTTATATGTTTCTCATATACATCGGAAGTTACATCACGGCGGCACCGAAATAGTAGTGAACGAGCTGCGGCAGCGAGTGTATATAGTGAAAATAAGACCCACAGTGAAAAAAGTGATCGCGCAGTGTTTAGTGTGTGTGCTACGTAAGGCTAAACCGGCCGCCCCCGCAACAGGCGACCTGCCCGCCGCCCGTCTAGCCCATCACGCTCGGCCCTTCACATATACGGGCCTAGACTACTACGGGCCGCAGGAAGTCACAGTGGGGCGACATCGCGAGAAGAGATACGTCGCGCTATTCACCTGCATGACATCGAGGGCTGTGCACCTGGAGCTGGTCGCCTCGCTGAGCACGGACTCCGCCATCAACGCGCTGCGACGGTTCATCGCTCGTCGTGGGTGTCCTACGGAGTTATGGAGTGACAACGCCACGGCCTTCCGAGGAGCGGATCGCGAACTCTCAAACGCGATCAAGGAAGCTGCAGCAGCAAGGCATATCAACTGGCGGTTCCTGCCCCCCTCCGCCCCGTTCATGGCTGGAGTGTGGGAGCGAATGGTGCGAACCGTGAAGGAGGCGATGAAGGCTACGCTGCACGAGAAGTACCCGAGCGACGAGACCCTGCAGACCCTGCTCGCCGAGGTGGAGGCGACCGTGAACTCCAGGCCCCTGACCTACGTGGCTGTGAACCCCGATGACCCTCCAGCGCTGACTCCGAACATGATCCTGCTCGGGCCGGACTGCTACTCGCCGGCACCAGGAGCCTTCGAAGAAAGCGACGCCAACGCACGCCAGCACTGGCGGCGCGCGCAGCAGCTGGCAGACTCCTTCTGGCGGCGATGGGTGCGGGAGTACACCCCGATACTCCAACACCGGCGGGAGCCCCACGGCGCAGGAGCTGCACCGGCCATAGGAGACGTCGTCATCATCTGTGACTCGAACCTGCCGCGCAACACATGGCCGCGCGGACGAGTCACGAAGATATACCCAGGCAAGAACGGCGTGGTACGAGTCGTGGACGTCACCACCAGTAGAGGTCACATCCTGAGGCGGCCAACCAAGAAGATCGTCGTGCTGCCAGTGGGATCGCGAAGCGACGGCGGGAGAAATGTTCACGACGACATAAACAAATAGGTATATGTAAATAAATAAGCATGTTAGTGATAGGTATAAGTATATTTCCATTGTAATAGATATAAGTGTTTTTTCCATTGTTATAGGAATAAGTGTATTTTCATATAGGTTAAGTTGTAAATAAAGTGCAGATCGTAACGTGTTTCAATACAGGGGCGAACCCGGCCCTAAGATAGGCTAGGCTAGAATGCCTAGAGAAAACTAATAGGATTCCAATAGGGGAAAAATAATACGCTTGTTTATCCTATAAGATTCTAATAAGAAAATAGGAAATGTCACTAAGACCTAAAAATATTATGTAAAATGATTAATTCAGTAAATAAAATATCGCTAAGGGCGAAGGAGGAGCGCGGGACGCGGGGGACGCGACCAGCGGCGAAATCGTATAAAAGGCGGGCGCGCGCGCCCGCAAATCAGTATTCATCGAGCAGCGAAGCAAGCAACACCAAAAAGGGAAGAAAGAAGAGATCCTCCTCCGTCCTCAGCAAGTACAAGAAGAATCCTGGTTGTTTCTCTACCTCACCGCATTCCCGCTATACCTATAAGCACACGCATACAGTCCATCAAAATCAATCTCCACGAAAGTGGTTTAGGTAAAATCTCCCCTCAAGGGCAACTACGTACGGTCACGTACAAAATCAAAAGCTACTCTTGTACTTGTAACATTTGTCCCACAAAACGGTTTACACAGTTTGACTGTGGGATCGGAGTCTCTTCGCTTATAGCTAAATACCACTTAAGTTTAGCGATTTGTTTGTATAACTGTCAGCCTCCGTAGCCTACGTAGTTGGTAGTAACCGTGCCTACGAAGCTGGAAGTTCCGGGTTCGAATCCCGGCGAGGGCATTATTTGTGTATTTATTTATCACAAATATATGCTCCTTGGTCATGGCTGTGTATGTATTTAAGTATTTACATGTATCTATCTATTATATATATCGTCGCCTGGTACCCACATCACAAGCCTTAATTGAGCTTACCGTGGGACTAGGTCGATTTGTGTAAGATGTCCCAAGATATTTATTTTTTTTATTTATTTTATAACTGACGTTATTATTAAGCTTATAGCTAATTGTAAGTGGTGTTTGATATACATATAGAGTAATACCTATTGTTTTCTTGCTTCGCCCTAACAGGGCCCATGTGAAACTATTTATTTTAATTATTTTGTACATCTAAAATACCATGGTTGCAATAAAGAATTATGAATTAAGAATTATGAATTTGAAGAACTACGAGTATATCGCTTACTCTGTTTCGGATGCCGATGTGACTATGTGACCTAATGTTTTATTTAATGAGACAATAATTTGTGAACTATAATGCTGGTATAGTGCTTACGGGAAAAAATTACTATAGTTAACTTTGCATCATTATTATTATTATGCATTTGAAGGAAGGTACTCGAAATTGCGTGTCCCCATATTTATAGGTACATTTTTATATAATTCTATTTCAAAATTAAACAAGATAAATACTTGCTTGTAAAAGGGAACTATGCTACCTCGTTTTAAGTAGACACGGGTTGTTAAGCGGCCGAGATTCCCTTAACACTGTTGCAATAAAACGGCACTAAACCTTTGCTCTTAAAATACCAGTTTATTAGGGTCTAACGGTCTTCCTTACAGTCCTTTTGCGAGCCAGAAAGCAACTATGGTAGAACTAGAAACAAGACCGGGGAAATATTTGTTTTATAATAGAACTAGTATTATTGTACAACATAATACCATTATGATACCATTAGTACGATTAGACGATTTTACGGAAATCATTCAAAATATGTTGCTCAAGTGTTTCACAGTAGTATATAAAATTAGCCTCGTCCTGCCCGTCATACTAAGATTGCTATTAAAATTTGAACCCAGTGGGTTTAAAAATAATAGTCGCGTTCCTTAGTTTTACATTTTACCTAAAAGAAAAGAATTTTCAACTTAGCCTCAACCTAAACAGGCTTTTTATTCATAATTTGACAAAAATTTAAGTCTTTATTGTATTTAAGTCGATGATTGCTCGACATGTTTCGACCCATTAAGGGGGTCCTCGTCCGGAGCACCCTCGGCCAAAGCCAGACGCGTACGAAACATGTAGAGAAATCATCGACTTAAATACGTGAGTTCAATAATAATCAATAATATTTCCCGGTTCAATAATATTTTAATAGGTCCTGTCTTTTAGGAATCACAATGGGCAGGACGAAAATATAATTCGGAGATATCATTTTAGTTGTAAGTTAGTATTTTAATAGTAATATATACTGGTAGTGCTAAAATGGTACAGTACAGGAAGCTCATAAACTGAAATCTAATTAGTGATTATTGCTTATCATTATCACACAAATCCTGTGATTTCGAGTAATTTCGCATTTCTCACGGTTATGGAGGTAATTATACTAATTATCACTGGGTTTGTCAAATGTGAGCCACTTTTGAGATTTGATATGTTTTAGGAGGATATAAATACATGCCTTGTATAAAAACAGGCACCGGAGCCAATGCGATAAGGAAAATTGCAACTTCGATGAAAAATTCTGAATCGAAGACGTCACCCAAATAACACGACATAATACCTACACGAAGAAATTATATTTAATAAATTAGAAAGAACTTAAAAGAGTACGTCATTTGGCAGTATACAAACATGACGTCATTTTGGGTATTTCATATAAAACTTCATAGTGGCGATAGTTTTGACAGTTCGAAAATAGATATTGATTTGGCTTGCCAGTCATGATCCCTATTACCTCGTCGGATAGTCGTTAGACAAATTGCATTTTATGTGAATGGCATAGAAAACTATTTGTTTAAAACCTTTCTATCAACCCTTCTATCAGTGAGTTCCTATAATTGGCTTTTTGTTTTTACTTTATTGTCTATATAAAAAAAAAACCGTTTCACCGAAATTGTTGGTTCTGCCTCTAAGCCGCCGACCTGGGGGGTTACCATGACGTACTAAGGTCCAGGGAAGGCGACAGTGATATACGACTCGTACAGTCTTGTCCCTTTCTCTCGACCTAAACTGAACCGCATTAGTACGTCATGGTAAACCCCCTGTTATCTATGTAGTGTGTTTCCTTTCTCGCTTCATTTCCTGTGAGCTAACTTTTGAAAACACATGGGAGATTGTGTGCCGGTAAAAATTACGGAGAGGCAATAAATTCTCCACGGCTAGAGTTTTAATTTCCTTTGGCAGGTAATTGATTTTCTTGCGGTTCTTTAGTTGCCGTATTATATTTCTCAGATATTTTAATAGCATACGTTTTACCGCTATTATATAATTGGTTATCATACATAGAGTGAAATCATCAGCGAAAAAGCAAATCTTAGTTACAAAACTCACATTATTATGGCAGTTAGCCTATATTTTTATTAGGTTTCTGCGGCAGCTGGTACCTTCATACTTCATAGTCTCCATTTTAGAAAAAAAATACATAAGTATTAGAGACGGAGCTATACTTACTAAGAAATAAGAGGTGAATGTCACTACAATTTACGTAAGAATTTAAAGGTAACATACCTCTCCCTCCGTCCCTAGTATAGCTCGGTCTCTACTACTTATATACCTGCTACATTACATTACGTAGGTATGTATGTAAAAACTTAATGAGGCGTAATTCCTCTCTTATGCTAGGGGTGCAGCGTGCAACTGTCCGTTCACACTGATTCGATCTGCAATTGTAGTTCGTATAGTCCGATCAGGTGGCTTATCAATCTTATCATGGTCACGCGTTTACCATTTATCGTGCTACGCGGGCTACGCGTCACTTTTACCCTTACATACTTGTCAGACGTCATCAATTCATCGTAGTGGACACATTACTACGATCGCTAACCCGCTTGCCCAGCGTGGCGATTATGGACATTTACCTCCTAATGCGTCTATACGCATAGTTAATAGGAAAGGTCTACGTCCAGCAGTGGACTGTGATAGGCTGATGATGTGAATACTCGTTAGAACGTGACGACAACAACGACAAACGATTAATCACGGGTCCATGGTAAGCTGAAATCGGACATTGTAAAGCTGACCAATGCTGTGAAAACCGTTTCGCAAAGTAACACGACCATTCGAGCGAACTCACGGAAGACTATCAAGTTGTAATGTACTTAGTTGGCGAAGATTTAAAGACCAGTCGGGTTTTTGTCCGCACTGGCACGGGGCCAGCAAACTTGCCCGCTTGAGACATGATGGCTTGTAGCATGGCATGGATTAGGTTAGAAAAATATGGCTTTTGAGGTTTTTTCACTTGAGACGCTTTGCTACAAATGGTTGTTATAACTTCTGTAGCTTCATTGATGTTAAAACTACCCATTTGGCATTACGTCATCAGGCCCTAGGCATCTCCTAATAACTATGCGTATCGACGCATTAGGAGGTAGGTTGATGCTCATAATCGCATCGCTGGGCAAGCAGGGTAGAGTTCGCAGTAGTGTGTCCACAATGATGATGCTGCTGCCGTCGTCAATTTTCTATCTGGAATATTCATGGACACCTCAATCCCTTAACTTTGACTTTTACTCCACCCACGGGATGATTGGGCGAAAATTTACATCAATATCAGTGAAACCCATAATAATTATACTCATGCTTTCATTAATTTACTCTAAAACTTCATTGAAGATTTTTCAATTTCTCCATTTCTACCCTAACCCTCTACCGGTTTCGACCTTTTTGATTGTGGGCAAAATTTTGTATCGTTTCAATTCTCATCTACGAGTATATACGTCACGCATATATACCTAATAAAAAACATATGAAAATTACAAAAAAAACAAATAATAGTATAGCTAATTAGCTATTAGTAAACTAATTTATTGCTCAGTCGCAGAGTCCTAGCATCGTTGGAATTTGCAAAGAAAATATTATTTTCTAAGTGGCTCAGCATTTATAGCAAAATAAACTTTGTCAAAGGACTTTACTCTCAACTCCGCGGTATTGACGGAAGTTACAAACAGAAACACGTACTTCGGTAGAAGTTACACTGTGGCGACTAGCTGCCGTTAATGGCGACAAAGAAAATGCTTTTTGATCGAGTTCATAACAAGGTACTTTACAAAGAAAAAGCTCAATAAAAATAATAGTTTCAAAGAGAAATCTTCCTCCGTCATCAGGTGCAAAGACAATTGTATCTCCAGACTCATAAAGTTTAAATCTCCAAAATAATGAATGTGTGTTTGACTTTCGACTTTTAAATATACAGTGGTACATTCCAATATTTGTTTAATATATGTATGTACATCCAATTTCAATATATTTCACATTATGCACGACATAATACACGACGAAATTATTACTTAAATGTAAATTGCAGTATTTTTTGTACAGAACCTCTATCTAAAGGTGCGTTCAACTCAAGAGCATTCGCTGTTCTAACCCCCCACTCTACGAAATTCGATCGTTACACAAAACGTGATTGGTTGATTTCGTAGAACGGGGGATAGAATAGAACGGCGAATGCTCTTTTGGTTTGAACGAACCTAAATACTTTGGAAAGAAATTAAAAGAACATGTAATTTGACAGTACTTATAGGTACAAATGTGACGTCACTTTTCTGTATTTAATATTAAAAAAAAACCATCCCTAGTGCAAAGATATGTTACACCAGCTCAAAAATTGAAGCGCTCAGATTGCGATAATTCTAACAATCGCTCTTAGTCCTACCCAGACCACCGAGAGGTGTGTACCACTGCCGAATTCTCGCAAAACACATGAACTGCGCCCTAAAATGTCATTTCATGTTATACAATAGTGAAAACCACAAAATAAAATGCAAAAATGCCCTTAGCATCACACATCATGCGCAATTAAACTGAATTATATATTTTTTTCTATTTTATTATTTATGGACGCCATTTTGACTTTTTTGACTGACTTAGAGAAAAAGACAAGCTTATGCTGTTTAAGATCGAGAGTAACAAAGACAAAACAATGTTTATCAATACAAGAATGCACGCGCGATTGTCAAATGCTAGTTGTCTCTTTTTTATTTATTAAATACCAGTGTATGTATTTTGCCATCTCTTTTACGCATTTTGAAGTATGAAGATATATGTCAACTGTCAATAAATTGTAGGTGTGTGATGTGAAGTATTTATTTCGCTCATTTTGTTAGAGTATAACGTATCTTTACTTATATATCATTGCCCTAGTGGCCATAGTTTTGACAGTTATGTTGATTTGATTTGCCAGTTGGGCATTTTCGCGAGAAGAGATCCAAAAAAAATTTTTTTTAAGGTAGGTAAATTTAATGTTTTTCCTACTCAGAATAACGAGTTCTTTCAATCTAGGAGAAAAAAAGTACAAGAAAAAAATGGTCCCACATTATTCATACATTTTACATGCTCTCCACTTTGTAACCGCTGTACAACGTGTTTGAAAAACGGTTACGTAATAGAAACAAAAAGTTGAGACACTTTTTTTCTTCTAGTAGGATTGAAAGAGCTCGTGATTCTGAGCAGGAAAAACATAAAATTTACCTGTTTCAGAAAAATAAGTTTTTGTATCTCTTCTCGCGAAAATGCCCAGTTATCATGCCTATTACAGGTAATTCATTTTTACAGTACCTTACCTACAGTCTCGAAACTATAATGTGGCAACCAGTAACAATTACTTCTAGTCAAATATTTTTGTGGCTTTAATTTTGTAAGATATAATTGCTGGGACTGTACTACTACAGTATCAACACACCAGTAAACAACCAATAACGACAGAGTTGCATTTCCGCAAGCCGGTTACAACAAAAGTTCCGAGCGCTAACTGAAATTTCTTTTTTCCATGTTACAACGTTTTAGTTGGCGAGCACTCAATTCAGCAGAAGTTTTAAGCCGATTGTTGGCTTCAAGTTAGTTTTCAGGGAGTTGGTATAACTTTGATTTGCGCTATTTCATTTCGAAATTGAACGAAGCTCGACATTTTACAACACTCTAGATAACGTCGATTTGAATGGATAGGGAATGATTGATTGATTGGTTTATTTCACAAAATAATTTACATTTAAATTATGTTACACTGATCTATATCAATTTAAATTGTGATCATCAAAAATATCTTACAATAAAAGAGAGTAAAAATAATTAGTTCTCTATTGTTAGTCTTGATCAGATAGTCTGATATTGTTAAATTTAATCTAATTAGAAATTGGATATAAATTAACAATATCAGAGTATACCACATGTCTTTCGTAACGCAATTGACGCGATCTTAATTTTTGTTGTGATTAAGGCCTTAATTATTTAAAAAAATCTTCTAATCGACCCTAATATCATAAGAGCGCCAAAGGTGGCACCCCATCAATCGACGGCTAAATAGATTGTGTCAATAGTCTCGATTCGGCTCGAACGACGCGAATGTAGTTATACTCGTAAGTAAGAGACCATAAGTATCCGTGAACGTTTGGTGATACGTTTAATTTCACAACATCACGATGAAATATGCTATAAAAATAACACAAAAACTATTACTACGCAATTTGCAACAGATTGATGTAACGAGCAGCGTACAATCACGTTACGCCATCCCACGTGATTGATGCACGAGATCTGTACCCTTACTAAAATAACAAAGCGTCTGTGAAACTTAATTTCTATGAATCTCACTCATTACTGCTGTATTGGTATAGTGAAATTCATATGCGTTATACGCTTATATGTGAGACGGCCTACGGCCTCGCATGTAAGCCTTTGTGAACTCCTAGGCCTCCCGCCTCGAAGGTTTTTACCGGTTGAGTACGTGCAGAGTGCCCCGCAGATCTACAACGCTCGAATCAAATGATTCAATAATTGATTAAGACTATCACTATCTCTAGAATTCCTTTTCGTCAATAAAGTTTTGTCAAATACTGACGCTTCCTGCGCGGTGGACCGATCAGATCAAGTTTCTCACCGAGTGCGGTATACAACATCCATACGACAGCTCGACAAGAGTACGTACTCGTAATGTAGGTATACGACTAAAAGAAGAAAATTCGTACCCCATGCACTTTTAAAGAGAACTACACAAATGTAATACCCATTTTGTGGCCTTTCCTTGCACCGCCAACACGCCGCAGATTCATGGTAATGGTGCTCTGTTCCTGTCATATTGCCGTCATACATATTAAACTTGGATAATTTACATTGTTAAAGGAATTTATACATTAGCTCCTTGCATACAATACAAATTAAATAAATATTGTACTAACAGAATATCAATGCATTAAATCGGTTATTTATTATGCACAAGTAAGTAGGTAGGTAACCAATGTGAAGATGTGATTGTTTTTAGGGTTTCGTACCTCAAAAGGATAAAAACGGAACATTATAGGATCACTTACGTGTCTGTCTACCTGTCTGTATGTCTGTCCCTCTGTTACATTACACAGTACACAGTACCACAAACGAACTGAAAGGCATGATCACAGCTGCTACACCCTCAGCGAGTAACCAGTCTTCAGACGGACATCCTCCAACACGTCGTTGGCCACGGCGAAGTAAAGATGCATTCAGACCAAAAGAGCATTCGCTGTTCTATCCCCCGCTCTACGAAATCAACCAATCACGTTTTGTGTAACGATCGAGTTTCGTAGAGTGGGAGGTTAGAATAGCGAATGTTCGCTTGGTCTGAATGCACCTTTCTATAGTCGCGACATGTAGAGCGCCTAACTCGGATGATTGATATGGCAATATGAGTATAGAGATGTGCAATGAAGAGTGCTTTTATTATAGTCTTACCCCTAAGTGACTGATCTCTTTCCAGGATGTGATCCGTCTGGAGACCCAATACTGGTCATTGGTGGAGATCCCTCGGCAGGAGAAGGCGGAGACGGTGCCGGCGTTCGTCCTGCGTGCGTGTGCCATCATGGAGAAGACGCAGAAATCTGGAGAAGGAGTCAAGACCTCGTCCAAGCTGGCTGAGGAGGCCGCTGATCGTAGGGACAGGATAGAACGGTTGAGCGGTATGTACATGTACAACTATTGGATTATTTATGCCTTGGCCACGATTTTGGTTTAAGGAAATCGGGGCGTAAAAACATAAGTGCACGAGGGGGTTCCGTTCCGATATCGATCTGTCGGTACAACTTATTAAGTCGCTCACCCGCAGTCGCTGATCGCGCAAAGTCGTGGCCAGACTGTTAGCTTAGCTTTAAAGGATCAGTTGATTACTTCGATTCGGACACGACTTGATAACTAATCTCTCGTGACGGTTTTAGTCTAGGAGGAAGACATTTTACCTAATACCTACATATTAATTAATTTATTCCCGTAGACAATAAAAGTCTGTACTTAATGTAATCCTGATTAAATTTAAACATGAATTGAACTTGTATTGTGGCGTTAGGAGAGATTCTTAAAATCTTTTCAAATTGACCAAGTATTATGACGTGCTGATGCTGGTTAAATGCATAAACAACTGACGATTACCGAAGAGCTCACGATAGATGCAGCGTTACAATATAACTCTTTATAATTAGGTATCTACACAGAACACTATTCATTGAAGTCAAAATTCGTAACCGTATTTAAAGATTGAAATAGTAAAGTAGAGCAGAGCGGCATACCGCACTGAGAAATAGTTGTCAGGGAGCTTATCCCGGCTTCAAAGTAAGTCGAGCGATCCTCTCTGAATCCACAAGGAATAACATTCATTCCCTCAATATCGTTCTAAAGAAATCCCTATTAATTTTCTCTTTTCTTTTATCATGAGCATTGCTTTTGGAATGTAATAATATACGTTAAACTTTTCCCGTGAGGATGGATTGCGCTTCGGAGCAACCAATAAGGTTTCCAAGTATTTTCTCATTCGGAAATTTTCTCTCTCTCTAAATCCCATTTGTGGGTTAAATCCATACACAAAATAATAAAATCATTTCGGAATTGTTACCAGCTTTGTTTTACGTATTTGCATATTTTATCTGAAGCTGAGAATATTGAGTTAGGAAAAACAGATTAGTTGCCAGTGAAACCCTTTGTTTGCGTAAAAGAAACAGATATTTGTACAATTTTCACAATAACCATTTTACATAATGAATATAAAGAGAATTAGAGCTTGGCAAAAGTTTAAGTTTAAAATTAAAATGTTTTCTCAAATGTAAACTAGGCCCCATCTAATAATGGCTCGAACATGCGAGCGGCACTCCCTAGCTTTGCATTTGGCCGGCTGCAGCGCTCTACTCTTGCAAAAATAAAGTGTTGCCGTATGGACATTAAATTTGCCTAAACCGCCTCCGATAACAAGGCTGGCCGTCAGCCAACTTTTAGCTTTCTAACATTGTTGAGAAAGGGTATCGTCTCGGGTCCAATAGCAAGGCCTAATTACATTCCGACACCCGGGACCGCATTAGATTCTTGATTGCAGGAGCAAAAAAGTTTGAAATAAAGTGGAAAACTAATTGAATTACAATTGACCGAGTTTGTGGACGGGTAAACAATCGAATTGGCGAACCCGAAGCATTTGTTTGAAGAGGACCGCGCCGGTAAACAGTCTACGACTTGAAATGACATGGTTAGGTACACGGCACACGCAAAATATAATAAATATGAATCCTGCTCCTTTCTTCGCACTGGACAAATATTAGACTATAATATAAAATTTGTTCACGTGTTTTTCAGATATGACGACTTCCCAAATAGAAGCCGAGAATACCCAGATGACAAACGACTTGTACCGCCTTCTCAAAAAGTACACCGGGTTAAGAAACCTTATAAGGGAATTAAAGGTAAGCGAATCCATGTCAAGACCATAATGAGTAAAGTTTTAAGGTTCCTTTAGGATAGGGAAGCCAAGTCAACAAGCTATAACTTGACAAAGTTACGACCATTTCCGACTAACTAGTCTCGGGCCGAAGGCAAATATTTGACTTTAGCACTAAAGATTTGTCGAGCGTAACATTTAAAACTTCCTTTTGCTTTATAGAACGTGATTTTGCAATAAAATACTTCCAGATTGATGTTTACATTGTGCAAGCGCTGAATAGACTTTCTCAATAAGCTGAATGTCAACAGCTTAGTCGCGATATTTCATCACAGCGCATACCTTTTCAGTGGCTGGGAAAGCACTGCAAGTAAAGCTTGAGAGACATGCCATTGACGATACAAATCGCGTCTTCCCGCGATAAGCGGCCTTTGTGTGTGGCAGCTTTGTTCGCCCTTTTCTGTGTCACCTGCTTGCGTCGCCTCGTTTTCGCAGTATAGAATTTTTCGGCAGATAAAGACCATTTTTAGTTAGTATGTAAATACTTAGGTGTTCGAAACACGTTTCAAATGTATATTACGTACTCGTAAAAATGCATAATCCATACACACATTATGATGTATACATTTAGATCTTAATTAGCTAACAGTCCACTTAAATTGAACCAAACTACTTTGTCACCCCTGAAAAAAATCATGTTTGTTATTCAAACGAAACTAATGTAGATTTTAAGAGCCCATTTTTCAATGATTGTTCTTCATCTTTTTCAGTCGGAGTACGTAAGCACCAAAGTGTACCCGATGTTCCCGCGGTACACGATGCTTAAAGACATGATAAAGGACATCATGCACGACCCTGACTACATGGAAGTGTGCCACGAGGTCGACCCATAGCGCGGGGTTCGCAAATAAATGAGGCGCTCTTTCACCGACCGTCGGTCGATCCGTCGCTAGGAAGGTCAAGATCAGGAGGACACGAGAATGACCCAGAGATCAGGGGGGCTACCATGATCTTTTAAATGCGATTCGGTTTCTGTGGCTTGTCAGTTATTCTATGGAATTGACACATCGCAATTCAGATTAGGCCCTAACTGAATCGCATTGGGATCGTGGTACAGCAGCTGAGAAATTTATCACATTTGTGACGTTTGGAGTGAGCTAGCGGCGTTTAGTGCGGCGAGTACTCGTTTATTTGCGATTATTTGTTGTTGGACTTTGTTTAGTGTAAGCATAGATTCGAATTTAGTGTACTCGTCCTTTTCAAGAGCCAGTGAAGATTCCTCTTCGTTTCAACTCTTCTACTCTTAAATTACTTCCGATATTCTTTATACAGGTACTCATATTCTACTTCCTTCAAGATAGTTTACGATCGTAACAAAGATGTTAGTTATAATTAAATGTGTTTTGGTTTTAGAAATAGGTAGACTACAAACTTAACTGCTTCTAAATAGTGCAACCCTAGTATTAACTATGAATATAATTTTATTGTAAAATTGCCTATGTACCTATTTAGTTACCAATTATTGAAAATTAGTTGCGCCGATTCGTATTGTAATAACTTAATAAGTAATTATAATTTTCATTAAAATGTAGAAATCATTATTTAATTAGAATATTCTAGATCGGAAACATGATATTTGAGGCTTTGTAGAATATTTCATGTCTATTTTTAACCGACTTAATATTGCTATTAGTGCAGAGTTGTCATTGAGAGCTTTCCAAATGTAACTTCACATAATCACTACCAATATGCATATTTACTCGACATATCATATTCTATACAAATATTCAATCAATCTAAAATCTAAGAAACTTTACTATATCTATCTTCATAATCACAAACTAGTAACAAATGTTATAGTTGAATGTGCGTGCAAGAAGGAAATGCCATTGTATGTGTTCATCATTGAAATAGATACCATACGAGTAGGAAACTCTTCTTCTCTCTTGCATTTATGTAAATGTTATAGTTATGTATTAATTAATGTCTTCTGAATGTAACTTAGGTGCTTAAATTATGTTCACTTTTTTCTGAAATATTATATTAAGTAACCTTCGTGTCTATTTGGGTTAAAATTAGATTGACAGCATTCAAATCAACCAATTCAAATCATTTTAATATTATCATGACATGGATGAACGTGAGCTGAAATTAACTAGTTTTGGTATAAATGTGTTTAATTGCGATATCTTCGTTGATTAGGTATATAAAGATTTGATAAATGAAGTATTTCTACAGATAAAGTTGATCGATGAAAAGTCTGTGCGTGGCAGCAAGACCGGCACATATAACTCACGTGCTTTTACTTACCGAAACTGTAAGAAAAAACTAAATATCTAAAAAATGCATGTTTCTGTAGAAATACTCCATTAAGCTGTCATTGTTGTAAAATGCAGTGCGTTCATGGATTTGGATTGGATAATATTTTATATTTAATATCAATAAGGTTATCGTTAGAAGTGTTAATAATTTTAATCATAGAATTTTAATAATTTGAAAACTGTGATTGAATTTTAATTAGATAGCTTGAACTATGTAATATGCTAGAGACTACTGTCATAACTATTTATCGACAAATTTATTTTTTATTTCGGTGACTAGTGACTACGTACAATCCCGTCTAATACTATGTATACATTTCGGAACGTATGTCAAAGGCATAAGGTTCAAAATCGTATACATGTTATTAGATCCGACCGTACCTATCCTGTTTTCTTCGCATGAGCAATTAGATAGAGACACCTACATCTTGCACCTACATTGATGATTTGCTCCATTTGCATCTAAATTGATTCTTTAGATTTTCGGCCAATAAAGTAAAATGATAGTAGTCTTTAGTGTTAATCTCAATAATTTAAGATAATAAATTGCCAAATTATATTCATAATAATAATAGTTATATTCGTGTAAGCGATCGCGCTCATTGTAACATAAATAGTGTAGTTATAAAGTTTAAAATAAAGTTGAACATGAAAGCGAATAGTGAGGCCGATTCCGTAGTTATAAGATAATGCGAACAATGTACCTAATTCATTAATACTATGACTCTGGTAAATTTGTTTGGAACGATTGAGTAAACGTTGTAAAATGCGACTGCAAACTAACGTCCAAAAACTATACAGTTTCGTGCTTACTCTTGAACGTTTGATATTACGTAGAAACTACTCCCTCACCTGATGAATTAAGTAATAGGTACTTTATTTTAAAAGACACACACACTAGATAGAACAAAATCTGACGATAAATCAGTAGAGCAGAAAATATCACGTTTTCTTATTAATTAATTAATCAATCGGATGCTAAATCGTGATTATATCGATTACCGTTTCGATATACCACTGTTTTTTGACCAGATATTCTGAAATATGAATTAATACGCAAAATGTGAACAACAAATTACAATAATATCGTTGAGTTCATGAGAAAGCATAATATGTAAGCAACGTCGATCAATCTCTCTCAATAATAAATCGAACAGATTTTACCAGATTCACTCTGTACATAATATTTAAATACGATGATATCCTGTCCAAAATATTATTGCCTTGAACCAAACGTTTTCACTGTCTTTCAATATTTATACATGATATTTAGTGTTTTTACTCGAACTAGCCCGCGAATATGTTAATTCTCTATGAGAACTCCAATGCCAGTGTGTTACTAAGAGCTAAAGCCGTGAGTTTAACGCAGACTTACTTTCTGTCCATCCCGCTTGCACTAGCATATTGGTGCGACCGAGACGGATAGAAAGTAACCCCTTATTCATAGATAAGAATAAGAATAAGAATAATTTATTGAATAATTATTAACGAATTAACAATAATCACAAAGATATCCCAAGAGTCTCAAACTAGGCTGAGCCTGTATCTTGAGACTCAAAAGTCAGTTAATAAATTAATATCTCCTAACTAAGCAAACCGCTCAGCATTGTTTGTCCCTTTCGGTCTTGCTAATGTGGCTATAAGAGCGAAAGGGACAAACAATACTTAGCGGCTTGCTAAGTTAGGAGACGTTTATGAATAAGGTTGTAACTGGTAAGTCGTTAAACTCGCGACGGCAGCTCATGGTAAGCCATTGTACTCTAACCTCCATATTTCGAGGACCCTATTTGTTTAGCGAGCTATAGTTGCCGACTTCTAAGCATGAACTTTTGACAGTTTAGAAATGAACCTTATATACAGGACGTTAAGACTATCGGAAAAACTGTTAGCCTAAGGCTGGTTCCTGTGTGGAAGCAAATAATATGTATTGAATCAATGGCGCGTTTCAGACTGGCGCAGTCTGAAACGCGCCATTGATTCAATTGCGCGCAATTGCTCCGCGCGAAGCGATCCGCGCGGGCGGTCCGCGTGACACAGAAACCAGCCTAAGGGTACGACGAAGGCCACGACATCGGTCTAAGGCGACCGGCTTAGCGGAAAACGTATGGTGCTCCCTCTCGTACCTATATCGGCATCCCGCTCCCACTCATAGCTTCGCTCGCCGCTGGTCGCCTTAGACCAGCGGTCGGCAACCGGCGGCCCGCGGGCCGCTTGCGGCCCGCGAAGGGGTCAGTTGCGGCCCGCGCACCTCCTTGACTATTTTGTATATCGTGTATGTTAAAATCACGAACCTCATCAAAGGTCATACACATGAACAGAAAACCTTATTAAAAAACGGAGGCGACAATTATTATTATTAAAATATAAGTATGTTATGTATTTCTAGTCAGTGGCATGGCAACAGACAGAGTGGGGCAGCAATACGGGCGCTTGTTGTCCCGTTTTTCCTCCGTGCCCC
The DNA here is from genome assembly GCA_025490895.1 of Thaumatotibia leucotreta. Classification (NCBI taxonomy): domain Eukaryota; kingdom Metazoa; phylum Arthropoda; class Insecta; order Lepidoptera; family Tortricidae; genus Thaumatotibia; species Thaumatotibia leucotreta. Next base: position 33,585 of record JALPQI010013056.1, read on the forward strand.
GCAATGCAATTTACCTTTGCAGTCGGGCCCTCTTATATTTAAAAAAAGAAACATGTATTTTTCGACCTATTGCAGTGAAAGTAAATTCGTCTACCTTATCGTCGTTAAATTTGTACCCGGTTTCAGAGGCGAAGTAAAGAACTTCTTGAAATACCAACAATGTCTGATGTAGTCCTAACACGCTAACCTCGCGAGCTGCCGCGCATCTGTCGGACGCTCCGGGCCTTCGCAAGGGTTCGAAGCGAACCGTCGGGTCTCCAGCCCTCCAGTTCGCTTGTTAAGACAGTTAGGTAGGGCAGTTGTACCGCTTGGGCTGTTTGTGACGCTCCGGGCCTTCGGCCCTACGCGCAGCTCGGCCTGCGGCCTTCGCAAGGGCTTGAAACGAACCGTCGGGTCTCCGGCCCTCCAGTTCGCTTGTTAAGACAGTCAGGTAAGGCAGTTGTACTGCTTGAGCTGTTCGTGACGCTCCGGGCCTTCGGCCCTACGCGCAGCTCGGCCTGCGGCCTTCGCAAGGGTTTGAAGCGAACCGTCGTGTCTCCGGCCCTCCAGTTCGCTTGTTAAGACAGTCTCTGGTAGGGCAGTTGTACCGCTTGGGCTATTCGTGACGCTCCGGGCCTTCGGCCCTTCGCGCAGCTCGGCCTGCGGCCTTCGCAAGGGTTTGAAGTGAACCGTCGGGTCTCCGGCCCTCCAGTTCGCTTGTTAAGACAGTCAGGTAGGGCAGTTGTACCGCTTGGGGTGTTCGTGACGCTCCGGGCCTTCGGCCCTTCGCGCAGCTCGGCCTGCGGCCTTCGCAAGGGTTTGAAGCGAACCGTCGGGTCTTCGGTCCTCCAGTTCGCTTGTTAAGACAGTCAGGTAGGGCAGTTGTACCGCTTGGGGTGTTCGTGACGCTCCGGGCCTTCGGCCCTTCGCGCAGCTCGGCCTGCGGCCTTCGCAAGGGTTTGAAGCGAACCGTCGGGTCTTCGGTCCTCCAGTTCGCTTGTTAAGACAGTCAGGTAGGGCAGTTGTACCGCTTGGGGTGTTCGTGACGCTCCGGGCCTTCGGCCCTTCGCGCAGCTCGGCCTGCGGCCTTCGCAAGGGTTTGAAGCGAACCGTCGGGTCTCCGGTCCTCCAGTTCGCTTGTTAAGACAGTTAGGTAGGGCAGTTATACTTGTACTGCGTGGGCCCGATCGTGACGCTCCGGGCCTTCGGCCTTACGCGAAGCTCTGCCTTCGGCCCCCTGCCTCGGCTTATTTAGCTACTGGGGTAGTTGAACGCTTGGTAGCTAAATTTTCTCGGAGCTCGGCCTTCGGCCTCGCTTTAAATTACTTAGAGGTGGCTCGATTGGGGTAAAGCTCCGGGCCTCGGTCCTCCGTAAGGTTGGCCTTAGGACTCCCACCCTGAAGATTAGAATAGATTTTCTGGCAATGTTCCGTCCCTTCCACAGCGAGCCTTCAACCACGCCCAAAATTACTAGGGTTCAGGACCCCGAAGTGAAGTCCCGGGCCTTTAACCTACGGCTTCCCGACCTGAAAGCTCGCCCTTTGGGCTCGCTTACTCGGGATTTTGGCTTTTTCTTCCGGGGCGCCGTCATCTTGATTTTATTCTTAATTTTTTTTCTGAGTATCACTCTTAGCCCACATAGCGCCCGTATGCCAAATAGCGTGATCGGACCACGATTTTTCAAATTTCATATAAAGCCTTTTTGTCTAATAAATAAATAAAATTTTTGGAATCTGGAAAACCCAAAAGTCACGCACACGGATTTCCAGTTTCCAGCGCGAATAGATAAAAATAAAAAATCGTCGATAAGATGTTATTTGCATAATACTATATTGCTCCTAGTCCTGATTGACAACCGATAATGCCTTTTTTTAACTACTCGTAAACCTCCATATTAACAATGTGCGGCCCGCGTCATTTTCTTTATCTACTATGTGGCCCTTGGATGCTAAAAGGTTGCCGACCCCTGCCTTAGACCAATGTCGTGGCCGGGGCATAAGGGTGCGGCTCCACTGACGCGGAGCTGTGGGAGCTCGGCCAATGAGACCGCATCACAGTGTTTCGAAATCGAATTTGAAGAATGTAATTGGTCAATTTTGCACCGCTCCGCGTCAGTGGAGCCGCACCCTTACCCTCATATTAATAAGGTTGAATCTATAACTGTCAAAAGTTCATTCTTAGAAATCTGCATCTATAGTCACAAATTGTGAACCCTTAGTACTCGTACGGTACAGTCGCCATCTCAGATATTATCGGAGCTATATTATCGACCAGAGTACTCACAAATATCTGGGTGCTTAAACAAGTTTGCCAATCGCTAACGCTTAATCGTCAATCTTAAACGAAAGGCAGCTAACGGTCTTTGTCGCACTAATATGAAAGAGCGACAGAGAGGGAAAACTACGATACGCTAAACTACACAGATACGATAATATTTTATCTGTGTCTAATATTATCGTATCTGCGTAGTGTATGAGTCTCAGATCATTAAGTTATTATCAGAGATCGGATGGATTTGCGACATTCTTAGTGACTTATGATTTAGTATGAGATGTCGCACAAAAATCCGATCTCTGATAATAACTTAATGATCAAAGACTATCATACACTACGCAGATACGATAATATACGAGATGTTACATTCAGTCTAAATCCTTCTTAAAACTGAGTAGACTTGTTTTTTGGTGCGGATTGTTTATACAGGATGTTTTCGTGTTTATCTCTTCTAGATTTACTAGACAGCTCGGCTGCCCTATGCAGAAATCAAGTATCTGTGTTTTGGCAAATTTTACAGTAGAGCGAAAAAACGTTTTTTTTAGACTTTTCTTGATTACATGTTTACTAGTTAAAGGATAGCATTAAAAATTGCTGTGTTTTATTATGCAAGACATCATTAATAGGAAACTATAAAAAAAAAATCAAAATTATGAGGCCAATCATTTTAAAATGCAAAAACAGTTTTCTGCATAGAATGCGATAAGATAATTTTAAAGCTTTTCTACAAAAAAACAAGTATCTGTATATAATTTCGTGTTTTAGTAAGCTTCTTCTTTATAAGTTTATAACACAAGCATATTTTATACTACATTTTAGATGCCAATAATTAAGTGTATGTCATACTTGTGTAAAATATATTAATGTAGTATGTATTTCAAGTATTTCACGGAAAAGAAGCCCCTATTCTGTTTGAATGCAAGTTGTTTTAAAATTCATAAATGTAGCACAAGTTTTTTTTTCTGGAACAAAGTATTTCTCATACAGAAATGCTTAAAAAATTACATCAATTACTTAAATTGTAGGAAACTACAAATACCTCAAATACCGAACCGAAAAAGAACTTCAAAACCGACAGTTTGTGGAAAATATCTAGACGCAGGCGTGGAAGACATAAAAACAATGGAAAGTTATAGTTTTGTTCAATAAATCAACATATAATATAGTTGTATGTATATTTTATTATTTATACCTGGTACAGAACATAAAGATAAAAATACCTATATAAATCAACCTTATTCAAACATCTGTATTAACTAGTTCACCTTCCTCTATTAAATCTAGTGATTGTGAATTTTATTGCAATTGGGTTAAAAATAATTGCTAATTACTTGGCATTAAGGGCACTAACTTTGCCAATTTTTTTTTGCAGACCTCTGCCTCCTAAGATATTGTTTTTTTTGTAATTCGTGCACTATTTTTTCTGTAAGAAGTCCACTACTTTCTATTCCTAATTCAAATTATTTTTATATAAAATACAGTCTCATATCCGTTTCTGAAGCAAACTTCGACCAAGTTTCAATAACAAATTCTTTAAGTTGTCATTTTTATAATTTTTCATCACATTCAGCTAGGGGTAGAAACTACCACAAATCTCGAATTTTACTCATGTTTAGGGCCTGCTCCCGGTTCTCTCAGTACCGGGAATTTCCCGGTACTCCCGGTACCGAGAGAACCGGTACTGAAGATAATGTCCCGGTTCTTTCCCGGTTCTATGTTAAATAATAAAGATACGTGTTTTTTCAGATCTGTGTTGTGTATTAACAAATATAGAGATTATGATTTTAACTCTTATGTAGCTGTGATCATGTAAAGCACACGAGTGCTTTTGTGTTTATACATTTATAAAGTAAAACATTTATACATAATACAATTAATACATAAAATGGATAAAATCTATAGGTATATTACACACTCTATCCACAAAAAAAGCTATCTTTGAAGTATGACATTTTGATGTTGACTGGACTGATGTATACCAATATTAATAATATCAAATTTGATTGTTTATTTGTACCTAGGGGCTATATTATTTCTTGTTCAGATCATCAGATCAGCAAAACAAACATGTATTGCAAGAAATTAGCAGATTTCATGCAAAACAAACATAACTCACTGTATAACAAGAATATAACTCTGGCACATTTTATGGATTTAAAATATTATTCTAAATGCAAATACGATCGTTTTGTTTTTTGAAACGTACAATTGCAATGTAGGTACATTTCAGAATCTAAACTGCCACATTCCGTATTACGTTTCCATTGTTTATAAATAATACATGCACATTTACTTAATTCAAAACAGCCACTTGTACAAATATGACACCTGAGCACTGTGATTGATGGACTCAAATATATTTTTAATTCAAAAAGTTTGCAAATCCAAATACGGCAGTTTTGTTGTAGGAAAAATAGAATTTTAAAATGTAATCCGCCACATTCCGTATTGTGACTCCTTTTTATATAAAGGAACACAATATTTACATATTTATTTTATTCAAAACGGCCACATATACAATTATGGGAGTATTCCTTATAACATTCTTAACATAATCACTTCTTTTTTGGCTTTATGGCACTTTTTCCCAAAAATGTCATGCGTTTTGGTCAACGGTCGAGTCGCAACTGACAAAATGGTGGTTTAGGACTGAAGTTAGTAACGAAAGTGTGATAGTGCAAAAAAACCTGCATAATTTTGATACTTTCTAACGACAAATCGACAGGTGTCTTAGTGCCACGTAAAATATTAGTGTTTATAATGTTGTTATTGTAATAAAATATTTTTTCATGGTTTTTAGTTGTGTCGCTTTTGTCTTTAATGGACAATATTATAGTTTGTGAGTTTTGTGACATTTTCATAAAGGTACAACATTGTCACTTTAAGCACAAGGACGCTCTAATTCGTATAAAAATACGAGCGAAATTCGTCCATATGGTACGCGACCTTTAACTTGAAAACGTCACATTTAATACTATATAAGCGCTGCATTACGGTTTATTTATGTTTCTTTATTCAATAAGCAATTTAGTAATAAAGTCATTAAGTCATACGCCGAATGAAGAACCGGACAGAACCGGGAGTCCCGGTACTGGTACCGCTCGGTACCGGGAAATGAAAATCTCAGTACCGGCCCCGGTACTGCAGGCCCTACTCATGTTATTATTTTCTAAACATAATGTAGAAACTATCTGTTTTGCCCTATGGCGAGCATTTGAATGAAACCATTCCAGTGTTCTTTGCGTGTTTTCACTTTAAATAACTTATACAGCCAGGAAAACACTTCAGTTATCAGATAATAAGCACTTCAATAACACTTCACGTATGTATACGAACTATGAAAAAACAGCCATATTCATTACTTGAATTAAAAAGGTACCACAGAACAATTTCTACCCGAAACTCAAATAAAAATTATAAATATAAGGTTTTGGTATCCTAATAAAATGAAAATTTCTACGCTAAAATCAAGTAACTCTGCGATCTATATCAATATTTCTATGCTAAAGTCAAGTAACTCCGCGATCTATATCAATATTTCTACGCTGAAGTCAAGTAACTCAGTAATCTATATGAATTTCAAGTATCTTTTGCAAGATACTTGATTTCAACGTAGAATTAGGGTATATACTTGTTTTTAGCGTAGAATACCCCGTTAAAAAAAGATAGTTGGATTTTTTAAAGTTCTGTATTTAGAAAAATATTCATTATTAAAAAAAAATTTAAATACTAAAAAATGCATTTTAAAACAGTGAATCGAATGGTGTAAAAAAACTTTTTTTGATAAATTTCGAGATACTTGATTTCTGCGTAGGGCAGCCGAGCTGGTCAGATGACGATTCTGATTTTGAGTTTCGTGTTGCGTTATATTTTATATATACAATGCACTAGTAGGTGAAGGATTTGTGTAGAACGTCATATATTGTTCAAAAAGATGGCTCACATCAACCTGTAACCATCTGCAGATAAAATACTATACCATATTTATATCGGCAGATATTATACGCAGATCAATTTATATAATATAATTATGTCGGTACCCGCAGATACTTCACGATAAAATATAAGTTATGCGCACTTGCGCAGTGCGTGTTAGTTCATTGAATTGTATAGGGAGCGATATTGACAGATATGCGTTCAGAAACAGATATCTTATTGTATCTGCTTAGTGTGTGATGGCCTTTAGGGATTGGCAACTTGTCTAAGCACCCTGAACCGTCTTATTATTGTCACAAGGTTGCTTACCGTGCGTGTTTGGATATTTTTGAATCCGTGGCAGCTCCGAAAGATCTGGATGCTTAGCCAAGTTACCAGTCGCTAACTCTTAGTAGCGTATCGTAGTTTTCCCTCTCTGTCACTCTTTCATATTAGTGCGACAAAGACAGTTAGCTGCCATTCGTTTACGATTGACGATTAAGCGTTAGCGATTGGCAACTTGTCTAAGTACCCCGATGGTAACTTAATTGTTTATAGAATAGGTAGTTAATACTCATATTTTAAGCTTCCTCTTGTAGCATTATAATAGTGCTTATTATGTAGATAGAAGTTTGATTTGTTTACGATGTATATGTTTCTGTATTGTAGTGCGTTTAGGCAGGTCGGTTAAGTAGTCCTCTGGCCATAGTAAGATTTTACTATGAGATACATATACAGGGTGTTTTTTTTTCGACCGTTCAAATTCTACGTAGTGAATGTGTAGATCATACTGACCAACTTTTACTATGGGGACAAAGTCGAAATCGCGAAAAAAAAATCAGCTGTTTCATACATTTCGGCCGGCGTAATGCCGCCAATTTGTATGAAACAGCTGATTTTTTTTTCGCGATTTCGACTTTGTCCCCATAGTAAAAGTTGGTCAGTATGACCTACACATTCACTACGTAGAATTTGAACGGTCGAAAAAAAAACACCCTGTATAATGTATTTATCTGTCATGTTTTTAAAAGTTTCAAAGTTTCCTAATGTAATGCTAAATAAGTGGTTACTTACCCGAAGAATAAGGATTCATAAACTGGCCTACTACCGCGAAAATCGAAATTCGAAAATTTCGAGGATTTTTCTCTGTCACTCAAACGAAGGCGTCATTAGAGTGAGAGAGACAAATCTTGGAAATTTACGAATTTGGTTTTCGCGGTAGGACCGCTGCTTCCAACTTAGGAAACCGACAAACATCGTTTGTTCCTTTCAGTCTTATACTATAGACATGTCATTGTCAGCCTCCGTAGCCTAGTTGGTAGTGACCTTACTTACGAAGCTGAAGGTTCCGGGTTCGAATCCCGGCGAGGGCATTATTTGTGTATTTATTTATCACATATATTTGTTCCTTGGTCATGGCTGTCTATGCATTTAAGTATCTATATGTATCTATCTATTATATATATCGTCGCCTGTCACCCACATCACAAGCCTTAATTGAGCTTACCGTGGGACTAGGTCGATTTCTGTAAAAGATGTCCAAAAAT
>JALPQI010013057.1:0-29855 GCA_025490895.1 Thaumatotibia leucotreta
TAATTGAAAAAACGATTCTGAACAAGCCCTTAAACAAAGAATAGCCAAATTTCACCTTGTATATAACTGGATTTCGGATATAGCCTACTTACCTACCTCAGTATTATATAAAGCTAAATATTTGTGTGTCGACAAACGGCTACCATCAATATATTGATTCAAACTTTCACGATTATCACTCATATTTTAAAGACAAACGGGTCTTAATCGCGTAAACTTACGTTTAATTACATCCTGACGTTTCGGTCATGACGTTACACCCGTGGTCGCAGGCAGTCAGTCAGTCTACCATCAAGTATAGTATAGTTGCTATTTATTTTATTCTTTATAATACTAAAAAACCTTATTTTATAACATTGTTTCAAATAATGTGTAGGTATGACGCTAAGGTAAAACAATGAAAACATTTGCAAATAAATAGAATATAAATAAGCTATAAAACTCAATTCCTAACGCCGAAAATTCCTTTAAAAATAAATGTCTCTCACATTATTTCGAAATTCTCGCACAAGAATATCAGTTTTCATTGAAATAGCGCTTTGTACGAGAGCTTAATGGAACTGTTACGAGTAAAAACAGCAATTAAATTGTACGCCGACTCAAAACAATGTCAAAGTAAATCTATCGTAAAACTGTTACAACGTTTTAAACTGTTACCAATCAATACAACGTTACGACGCTTCGGCAGTTAAACTTAGCGATAAATTAAGGCTTAGGACATTCTCATTGTTGCTAGCTTCCTGGCAAAAGGGTAGGTAAGTTGTTGAAGTATGAGGCACTGTGGACTGGTCTCACCGCGAGCTAAAGAATGGTTCGGTATAAAAGTAGCAGCGTATGATATGGTTTTTTTTTCAGATCGGTTTTTTTAAAACAAAACTTCTTTTTTTGTATTCCTTATAAACAAAAATACATTCATATTCAATCAAATGATCATGTGGAACATTTAGCGTTACTTGTTCCAATGTATCTTTAGTATTTTGAACACGGTGTTTTGGCAGTATTTACTTGATTTTTACCTTTAACAATACATTTTTCTGAATGTTTAACGAGTCTTATTACGAAACAGCTCTTGTTTAATTTACTTTCAATTGGGAGGTGCTGAGAGGTATTTACTACTTTGGCGGTTTTACATTTTTCACCGAAAATGAACTCCCCTACAAAAGTCCTTTCAGAGCTTGAAGTAGTGGTACTTCTGACTGCCTTGAGTAAGAACCAGTTAACTAATGCAACTGTTTTATATTAGATCATATTCTCTAAGACGCAAATCAGCTTATAAAAAAATAATACGGTTATTATAGGGCAGTGTATACCAAATGAAAATTGGCAAATAACGTTGTTCAAAAAGTCATAAGTATGTTGCTGTAAAGAACGCCTAAATACACACACGCTTGTTTGATTTAATATGATTGTATTTTTATTTTAAACATAAGTGTATAAGAATTACTAAAAAATAAGTAGGCTGCATAATCAAAACCGATCAGTTCGAAAAGATACCATACCATATACTGCTACGTTTTATCGGGACCACTTCTTACTTGCTATGAACTATGGACTATAAACACGAACAAAAGATACGCACTCCTGTGTAAAAAAAAAGAGACGGTGATACTCGCCTGGCGGTGATAGCTGATAGCTGGGCGAATATCGCCGTGTCTCTTTTATTTACACGGGAGTGCGTATCTTTTGTTCGCGTTTATAGACGATAGTTCATAGCTTAGTAGCTCGCCGTGAGACTAGTGCCTGAAAATACGAATGACCTGTAGCCGTACCATGAATTTGCAAGTATTGGTCACGTTAGGTTTTACTAGATACGTAAAGTAGGCCATCGCGCTTCTTCCAATAAATAAGTGTGAGCGCGATATAATGCTTTAAGTATCGAGTAAAACCGAACGTAATCGATACTTGAAAAGTCATGGTACAGCTACTGGCTAGATATTGTTTGCAACAACTTTTTTTTTATTTACTTTGCTGTTGATTTATTAACATTTTTTTTTTGTAAAGGTTAAAATCAATTTTCAGCGTTCTGAGGATTAGGTTTGTTGGTACATTATTTCTATACGAGTATATATTTTTAAAAATATGTGATAAACCTCAGGTAGGCAACCTCACTATCAACTAGACTACGGACCTATATGACCTATAAATATAATTGTACCTGTAAATATTTGACACTGATTTTTTTATAGCATAGAGATGGACTGCCAAAAATGTAAAAAAGTGCTGTCAAAGAAAGGCTCACATTTTATGTGCCAAGGGTCTTGCCAAGGAACTTTTCATAGGTCGTGCGTAAAAGGACTAGCAGCTGACTTAAAGAATGGAAAAGATCGCATTTATTGTAACAACTGCGAAGACGATGATCACTCAGAAGAAGAACCGGAAGGTGAGATGCAAGATTTTGCCAGCATACTCAAAGACATCCAAAAAAAGGTGAGGGTTATTCCTGGATTAAAAAAGGACCTTGAATCCATTACCCAGAGCCTCCACCTACTATCCGATAAGTATGATACATTGATCGCAGAGCACAACCAATCCAAACAGAAAATTCAGAAACTAGAGAACACAGTGCTGAACCTTAACAATAAATGTGCACACCTAGACAAATGCAATGCGGCGTTTGAACAAAAGATAAGTGAACTGGAACAGGCGTCGCGCAAAAACAACATTGAGATAGTAGGTGTCGAGCAGTTGGCAAATGAAAACGTGAAAGACATCGTTACCAAAATTGGAAGAATTATTAATGTAAACTGTGATGATATTGACTGGGTGAGGCGCACTCGGGCGCTGAAAGCTGGCGGCAAGCCGGCGCCTATTATAGTGGGATTCAAGTCCTCTGGCACGCACTCTCGTGACAGCTGGTTAGTTCACCGACGTAAAGTATCAGATACGACGAGCAACATGATCACCGGTGGTTCTGATACTAGTAGAATTTATATTAATGAAGACCTCACTAAAGCCGCCAGAGCGCTACTGTGGACAACTAAAAGCTGTTTGCGAGGACTCTACAAGTACATATGGGTCAGCAACGGCAGAGTCTTAGTAAAGAAATCCGACGGTGATAAGTCCATTTGTGTACGGTCTGAGAACGAAGTAAGAGAACTTCTTAATAATAAGTAATTGTTTTTTACCTACATGTATTATAATGATATACAATCCTTATACATTCCCAGACATATATCACTTAGACTCCATTTCTGATGTATCCGTTAATTACACTTGTAGTGAAAGTTTAGATAGCTGGTTAAATCATACTGTTTACAATAAGGACTTATGTATATTGCATGTGAATATTCGATCTCTAAAGAAAAATTTTAGTGAGTTTCTTGTATCTGTAAATACTCACTTAAATGCTATAGATATAATAGTAATTACAGAGCCAAATATCCCACATAATCTTGTTAATTTATATAATATTACTGGATATAATATGAATGTTTTCACCCGTGAGGGTCGCAGTGGTGGGGGGGTTATCGTGTACTCGCGGAGGGGGCTGTTGGCGCGGGAAAGCGCGGCGGCGCCGGCGGCGCGAGCCATGCGCTCGGCGGAGTGCGTAACCGTTCAGTTGGAGCGCCAGAGTAATAATGAAGTCATTTACTTAGTTGCTATGTACAGACCACCGAGATTCAATAACCAAGATCGAATTAAATATTTTTACGAAGAGTTAACTAGTATTTTGAAATCTATCCCAGTTCATTCAAAAGTAGTTTTTTGTGGTGACATAAATATTAATTTAATGAATGTCCAAGACCAAAACGTTATTAAGTACGAAAGTTTGATGGCAGAATATGGTTTCACTAAATGCATACACGATATAACGCGACGAGAGGTGGTACTGGATAAGGTGGTAGAGTCATGTTTGGACCATATTTATGTTAGAGGGTCTTCAGCGTTGATAGATTCCACAGTCATTACACATAAAGTTTCAGACCATTATTACGTTGCGGCCTCGATCGAATGGAACGACACTCCGCCACCAGCAGCGCGCGCGCGGCCGCGGTCTCCGGCGCCGGTCTCTCGGCGAGTGCTGGATAACCGTTTAGTTCGAGAGAAACTGTTGCGAACTGATTTTGATGAATTGTTAACTATCCAGTGCCCTGTCGAACTGTACACTGCTTTTAACAAAATTTTTACAGATATTTACAATGAATGTTATATAGTGAAAGATAATCCCTCTAAAACGAATAGTAGAAACAACAAACCCTGGATAAATAACAATTTGAAAAAAATGATTCTGGAAAAAGATAGGCTATATAAGATATGGTGTAATAACCCTAAAAATATGATGAAAAGACTAGACTATACAAAGTATAGAAATAAATGTAATAGGGCTATTACTAAGTGCAATAATGATTACGATAGGCAATGTATTTTAGATTGTAACAAGAACATTAAAAAACTATGGGACAAAATTAATAGCTTACTAGGTAAAAACATTAAATCTATAGATAATAATATACTGGACAATATGAACGAGCACGGAACAACCAAAGATATATGTGATAAATTTGCAAGGAATTTCTCAAATGATATACAACAAATAAAACATGTTTGTACGGATAAGTGGTTGGATAGGGATACATATGCAAGCGGATCAGACGTGAGCATGAGGTGGCAGCCGGTAAACGCCAGATTTGTAAGGAAAGTCATCAACAATATGGACACAAAAAAATCACCTGGCAGTGACCTCGTGCGCATGGCTGATCTAAAGCTATTGGTAGATAAAGTGAGTCCGGTTATCGCTAACTTGATAAATTTATCCGTTAAAAAAAGTAATTTTCCAGATAAGCTAAAAGAAGCAATAATTCGTCCGATCCATAAAAAAGGAGACCGCAAAGTATTTTCTAACTATAGGCCCATAGCAATTCTGTCGAGCATAGAAAAAATTGTTGAAAAATGTATTGTTAGTCAAATTGGAAATTATCTTAATCACAATTCTACTCTAAATAAATGTCAGCACGGATTTCAAAAAGGTAAAGGCACTCATACATTATTATCTAAATTTACTGATCAAATAAATACACATTTAGAAAATAAGAAAATAGTTATCGCAATTTTCTATGATTATAAGAAAGCTTTCGATACGCTGGAAATGGAAACGCTTTTAAACGGTATGGACGAATGCGGCATTAGACACCCGCTCAACGCTTGGTTTCGTGACTACCTTCAATCAAGGACGTATCGAGTGAAGGTTGGGGATGTGCTCAGCGACGAGGTCGCGGTTAACTGCGGAGTTCCGCAAGGGTCGGGATGTGGTCCAGTGTGCTATTTGATGCACGTCAACAGCATAGGTGGAGTCATACGCCACAGCACACCATACATGTTTGCTGATGATCTGTGCACCGTATCTGCTGGCTCCGACCTGACCGAAATGTGTCGCTCCATCCAATTAGACATTGATGCAATAGTGCGATGGTCTCATGACAATGGCATTTTACTAAACGCAGACAAAACCAATCTTCTTGTTATACATTCACCACATTTAAAAATACCTGATCACAATTTTAATCTAATTGCCCATAGTTATCAGTGCTTACATAATAACCTAGTCAATTGTCAATGTAGTATTATAGAAAAAGTAAACTGTGTAACATATTTAGGAGTTAAAATAGATAATAGTTTTTCTTGGTCTCAGCACATAGACAATATCTGTGATAAATTGAAAATATTACTGGCAAAATTTTACCATCTCAGTTACAGAGTTCCTAAAGGTACTCTAAAATGCCTATACTTCTCATTGGTAGATTCCATACTGGGATATGCTCTTGATTGTTACGGCCTCACATTTAAAACTTACATTGATAAATTAGAATCTCTACAACTAAGATTTTTAAAACTACTAGTACCCAATAAAATTAAAAATAATTGTAAAAACGACTATAGAAAACTTTTTAAAATCTGTAAAATTCTCCCAGTTACTTTAAAACATAAATATATTTTGGCAATTAACAACCACGGCAATCACGAGCATAGCCTATGTGGCACTACTCATGAGCATGGTACAAGATCTGTATCCTTGGGTAAATTTAATGTACCTAGAGTCAATAATTACTATGGAGATAGGACTTTAAAAAAACGCTTACCTTATATTCTAAATAGTATACCTGAAGAGATCCGAACTGAACATAATGTACGAGCATTTAAAAGAAAACTTAAAAAATATTTATTAGATACATTACCTTAAAATTATTATTGTTAGAGCCAAGGTTAATATCTTGTCATTTGCTTAAGAATAGAAATATATAATGTCATGTTGTATATTAGTTTAAGAATGTTAATAGTGTAAGATTGTCCATGTATATCTAAAGACTTCCTGTAGACAAACTGTCTCAACAGTTTTACAGGACTTTTGTTAATTTAGAACTATGTAGTACTCTTAATAAATACATAATAATAATAATAATAATAAAGGCAAGCGAGCTTACGTATCGCCCGATGGTAAACGATCACCGTCGCCCATGGACACCCGCAACACCCGTGGTATTACAAGTGCGTGGTACTGTACCTATAAAATTCACCACATACAAAATGCCACCTACAAAATTGAAATTGGCATTAGTGTCCTTTGAATTGATGTCATTTACCTACTCATACAAGTCTTTGACATTACCCGTGGCTTTAAATCAACCGAACATCTGTCAATCTTGAAAATAAAGATAACTCTGAGATACGACGGTACCACCAATACAGTTTGTCAAAAGAACCGACAGCAATAATGGATTTGATTGCTGTTCGTTTAAGTGGAAGTTGATTTAATTAGCTCTAAATATAACCTAATCTTTATAACGTCTAATGAGTACATTAAACCGAGAGAATTTGTGTACCTCGTTTGCATCTTAACTGCTAATAATAGAGTCTACAATTGGTAGGATATTTTTTTGCTGACTGTATTAATTCGTTGTGTGGGCTTAGACGCAATTTATTTTATGTTACTTAAAAGATAAGAAGATTTCTCATTGAATTGGAGCCCAATTTCAAATGTGTATAGAAATGACTGCTGCAGAAATATGTTCTGTGATAGAAAAATCACACCTAATCGTCATTTAAAATCTGAAAACTCGTGAGCAACAAAGCATTTTGCTAAGCCTTATTAAATGCTCATAAATCTTAATTATTTGGTTGCATAGAGAATTGTTGAGGGATTTATAATTGCGAGCAAGCTTTTCTTTGGATTACTTTAAGTATTTTGTGTAATATACCTAAAACCCTACTTAAAACTTTTAGTTACAGAAAATTCTAGAATAAATATGTACGGTTATATATAAATACTTTTCAAGTAAATTTTATCTCACTATTCAATTTAAATGTTTTATTATTTCATGTCGTAACATCACATGTAAACATGAGTATTTAAATATTACTGTAGTCTTGTAAGGCCCATTTTATTATGTTTAACAATGTATGAAATATTTAGAGATCGGACAGATGTGCGTCATTGTTCGCAATAATGTGGGCATGACTCCAAAGTTTGATTAAATTAATAATAAAACGAATAATTTCTCTAAATTTGATTTTGAAGCTTTAAGGTGACTATTTACAATGGTTTTCATAGCTTTCGGTGTCAAATGTGTAATTTATTGGGAATGATTAAATGGATAATTAAACGAATAATTTCTCTAAATTTGATTTCAAAGCTTTAAGGTGACTATTTACTATGGTTTTCACAGTTTTCGGTGTCAACTATGTAATTTATTGGAAATGATTAATTATTCAATCAACTTTTGAGTCATGTCCATAGTATTACGAACAATGAAGCACATTTCGGCCGATCTCTGGAAATAATATACCAGTGTCTTAAAATAGTATTTTCTTACCACGACGGTGGCAAGTTATCACACGGCCTGCCAGATAGTAGCCTATGGATGCCTGCAGAACCAGGGGTTACACAGACCCACGTTTTGTGAGGAATACTGTATAAAAAAATTACACCTACCGTAGTTCCTTAAAACCTCAGTACAGAGGTCAGTAAATTTATTTTTCATTTTGTGACGATTATGTGCATTTACCTTCTAATGTGTCCATATGCCTAGTTCATCGAAGACCCCTACGTCCAGCAGTGGACAGATAAAGGCTGATGATGTGTTGTGACATCATAGATTGACCAAAATCAAACCAAAAAACCAAAATTTACTCAAGTCAATCTGTAGTTTTTCTAGGTATTTTAATAAATGTAAATATTTTACTATGTATTTTAGAGTACCTAGTTATAAATTATAACCTTCATAGATCTCAACTGGAATAAGTAGGCATTTGAGGGTAGATTTTGTTCACATTTATTTACAGTATTTTATGCAACCCTTGTTTAAGCGACGTCAAAAAAGGTGAGCGGCGTAGGTAACAATTATAGGCGGAATTGTTATTAAAGACGCCACGAGTATTTTTTGACTCAGTTAAACAATGTTGCATATAATACTTTTTCTACGACCACACATTTATTTTCAAATAAAATTGTAAATGTTAGAAATATTCTTAGTCTAATACTATTTTATTAATCATCAAGGTCGGGCGGAAGACGTCGAAATTAAAAAAGAAAGCTCCTCTATGGTTTAATGTTCATCTGTTATTTTTAATTAGGTTCATCATCATCATCATCAGCCAATGTTAGTCCACGGCTAGAGCTAGACGTAGGCCTCTTCTATTAACTATGCGTACCTATAGACGCATTAGGAGGTAAATTCCCATAATCGCCACGCTGGGCAAGCGGATTGGCGATCGCAGTAATGTGTCCACTATGATGACGCTGCTACCCATCATCAATCTTGTAGAATGCTCAATGACACTTCAATCCCTTAATCGACTTTTACGACACCCGCAGGAGGAGTTGGGGTGGTGACAAATTAATGACAATGTGGTAATTAGGTTGGCAGCCATGTATTTCATTAAGTCTTGTATACACGAGTTGTCTTAAAATGTAAAAAACGGACTCCGTGTAAAGCCGAATGCGTTTATACGGAATAGACAATACAGACTTATCTTGACATCTGTAAGGTAGGGGATTAAAGGTGTGTTCACGACCCTGTAAATGACAAATAAAAGTACGGGAGTAGAAAAATACCTAAAAGTACAGACTAAAAAATAACGACGTTACGCCTATGGAGAATAGAAGTTTAAAAGGAAATCCTGAACCTGGCTACTGTTGTTGAATATTTTTGTGGAAGCGTAAAGTATTCTCAGCGGGTAACTCACGGAGCAATATTTCAAGCTCACCTTGCAACCTCTGTATCGTGTTGCATTATTACTGGCAATAACGTGGATAAACTCCTTCAGCGGAGATTTACTTTTATTTTGAAAATCGAAGCTTTGCGTTTTGTGAGGTAATCCTTTATGTTAGCGGTTAGGTTTTATTTACGGCTGTCAACACAACTATTGTGATGGAATAGCTGCGCTGTTATATGTGGGCGAATTTTTAAATTGTTGTCGTTTTTTAAAATTTTATCTTTTTAGAAATTTTTATATTTTTTTCTTCTCAGAATTCGCCCTTGTAATAAATAAGTGGTTAAGTTTTTGTCAGGTCGGAGGGCCATTTGTACTGAAAACCGTCGTACGATACATGTGCGAAAAGGAAATTCGTAACTCGTGGCGATTTAAAACACTTTCTTCGGTTGTGTTTTAATTTATTGCCCTTGTATCGTAATGTACTATTTTGTATAATCTGGGGTAGTATATATTATACATAATAAGTAGGGTTAGGAATTTTGGTGGCATTATGTGGACAGAGAACAGTGGAGTCATTGTTTATTTTTTTTAATGATTGATTGAATAATTAATTAATCCGAAATAATAAGTAAATATATTCTTTTAAACAGGGTTTTGCCAATTTCAAGTATTAAATAATTTCATCTTTAATATTCGACTACCTATGAATTGAAGTTCAATCATTCTTTGTAATGTAGCTTATGATTATTCTATAATAGTTACGGTCTTCGAGAGAACTAGAACCTTAAAAATTAAATAAATAAATATACCAACATTTTTAGTTGAAAATTAATATTTTTCTAGTTTCTCAAAAATAAAATTCATATTATTTATTTAAATTCCTTGATAAATCCAGTTTGAAATGAACACTATTTCGTTATTATTTTATAAGTTAATCATTTAATCAAGTTAAAAATGTTTGTAACATCGACTCCACTGCTCTATGTTCAATAAATGCCACCAAAATCCTAACCCTAATAATAAGTAATGAAATGACATAACAACGATAATAGATACATACGTAATAAACGTAATAGAATACCCTATACATTCAATACCCAATAATACAATGATAAAACATGCAGACGGGCGGAAAAAGTTTTGTCTACGACATGTATTGTAAACAATAATAATTGGTGTTGCTACTATTGGTTGTAATTATAATTTTAAGGACTTTAAGGTAATAATGTATTATTATTAGAAGTAACCATTCTTCTCAATATTATTGAGTAATCAAAGGGGATATGTTGTTAAACTCATCACACAAATAAGATATATTTTTATTAGGTGTATACGAGCAAACAAGAGCTTATTTTGCAATATTATTACACTTTTAAAATAAAGCGATATTATCTTATTTTGTGCGAAAATATGAGTTAACCATAAATTCTATTTTACATTCTCAGTATACGTAGCAGCATAACCAATTACTTGCCCATATCTAGACGTGTAAGGATAAAAAGTTTTTTATGGGCGAGATGATAAAACAACATAATAAAATTCCTTTTTACGCGAGTAAAAAGAAATATAAATTATTAACAACTTAGAAACACCCACTTAGTGACACAAATATATTACTATCTAGAGTACTCTCAATCATAACTTTGCTGTCTGCAAAGTTTTTGGACTCATTTGGATTTGATATTCGAAAACAATTGACTTTCAAAGCCAAGAACGAGTACATAAAGCAAATTATAATGAATGCTAAGATTATTTGAACAACCTTTTTTGCTTTTGGAGACTAACAAGATAATCAAAGGAAAAATATCGCTTAAAAGGACAACAAATTAACAAATATTTAGTTATAGTTGGTGGCTTTATACATATTTATCAATCGTTTATCTATGAACGAGTACATCATTAAAAAATAAGAAGAGGTTTCTAATAGCACAATAATCGATGTATTATATCATGGCCATACAAAAATTGTTCAATCGATAAATCTTCTAGTATCATAAAACAAAGGGACTGCAGAAACTACTTAGTGTTACATAGATCTAAAACACCTGTAATAATATAATTGCCACTCTTGAAAAAATATTAGTTTTTTGAAATAAATGCTAAATGTTATTTATATGTATTAAAGAAACGATCCATAATATATCGACGCTTTTAAATCGATGTTTAAGAAAAACTCATTTGTTCTATTATTAAACCGTCCGACAAAAAAGTTTTCCAGTGAAAATAAATAATCAAGTATAGATACTTATTAGTAAGGTCGTGTCTATAAGCATACAATGTGCTTACTAGGAAGCTGGTATCCAGTTTCGTACTTACTCATCAACCGACTCGCCTCAATCTAGCGAACTTCGCCGACGCAACATATTTGCTCCATGGAATACCAAAACTTGTGAAACTCGGCTCATAATCGCATAGCGCTTTGGGTTTGTACGTTAGGTACATGCTTTATAAATGTAACTATTCGATCTAAAGTTTATTTTACGGAAGTTTTCCGCGAAAACCAAGTAAGTTCGAAACTAGTTTACTTACTTCCGCAGTGCGTTTATTAGGTTTGAAGAATAAATTCAAATCAGTGTCTTTGTAGGTTTTGAGGTACCTTAAATAATAAATGAATAGTTTTCAGAACTAAAAGTTACCTTTTTCATTGCATTTAGATCGGTTAGCTGCGAGTATTAGCAAAACAAAAATTTAAACTATGTATTGAACACATAGTCGTATACCTCCTAATACGATTTTCAGTTAATGTACCAAGTATCTGGTAAGGCGTATAATTAGGACTATATGTACATCGCACCGTATAAGAGGTGATTTTTGTGTACTTAATGATCTTCATCATTCCCATCTGAAGTAGTATAATTGATAAAAAAATATTCCAAGTAAAACTGTGTTAATTTGAAATCTTTTTCTATAGAATTCAAATTTTACGAAACGCAATTTATCAATTTATTGAAATTCAGCTATTTTTTTTTGGGTCTCCGGTTTCCCATTAAAAATAGCTGAAATTATTTTGAAGCAATGATAGGAAAAATGTGTAACTCTTTAAATATTTTTATGTAATGAGTACCTAATGGAAAAAATAGCTTTAAAATTTTGGCCATGGCTGTACATTAAATCAAAAGCTGAACTTTTGCCATTATGTCCAATTCTAATTTATTATTTCTGTCCATAAGCAGTAATAATCGTATAATTATATTTAGGTACTATGTATTTGAAAGGGTTTACTTTGGGGTTCCATTAAAACTGGCCATTACTGTAGGCCATCGGAGCCTGTTTATAATCCGTATGTAATATTAGACGAAAACTGTAATGAAGGCCGAGGGATTCCCGCAAGACGGTAGATAACAAGCTCCGGAGGCTAAATATGGCTTGCCGCAAGTTATAACAGCACAGCAGAGTTGGGCAAATAGTAGTTATGATTACTTCCGTTAATTACATTTGTATGGGTACTTTGTAATATAAATTACAAAGTACCCTTACTTTGTAATATAAATTACAAAGTACACATATAAAAGTAATCGGAAGGAGGAATCATATTACTATTTGCCCAACTTTGCAGCACAGGCATATAGTTGCCGATTTGTAAGGATGAACTTTTGACAGTTTAGAAACGAGCCTTATATTATATGACATTAAGTTAACGTACCGGAAGGCGCAGCGTGGGTAGCCCCCCCAACAAGTGGACTCATCAGTCCCTGGTGAAGGTCGCAGGAGTCCGCTGGGTGCGGGTGGCATAGGCCCGGTCAATCTTTGGGGGAGGCCTACGTTCAGCAGTGGACGTCTTTCGGATGATGATGATGATGATGATGAAGTTAAGACTATCGGGAAAATGGTGAGTCTTACCCTCATATTTAATAAGGATCAATCTATAACTGTCAAAAGCTCATTCTTAGAAATCGGTAGCTATAGCCAAGTTGCCATTATGAAATCGTATATGATTAGCGATAACTAACAAATGTATGAGAATGACAAATTCGTACGAAAAGTCATGTGACCATTTCCATACATTATTTTGGTCATGTGACTTATCTCTTATCGTTATCGTATACGATTGTAGAATGGCGTTTTGGCTAGGCCTGGTGAAAAACTTTACGATGGCAGCGATTGGCTTAATAATGCACCGCGTAGATAATAATAAAATAGAAACAAGTTTTAGTAACAACAAAATCAAATACAATGAAACAATTTAATAATGAGACACAAAATTACCTTATCTTACCATCGTACCTATATACACTATACCTATAGTAGCGAAAATTGCCAAATAACTTGGCATAGCATAATATATTTTCATGTAAGTACCGAATTAATTGTTGAAAATATAAGAGGTGAGTAAAGTTCACGCCGTAAGTAGTGAAGACGTTAATTTTGTCATTAATTTTATGTTTAAATATGAGTTTAACATGTGACTGGGCAAGTTATGTATGGTTAATAAAAAAAGTTGCGAATAATAGTAAAAGTTATGCTGAAGTTGTCAAGGCTAATGTCTTGTAAAGACTTATCCCAAAGCAATGCGGCGCTGATTCCACAATATTTATTAATTTTATTATTTATAGCTATTAAATAAGATAGTGAAATTGATCATCCATCATTGCAGCTGCAATTACTTTTTTGATGCAAACAACTAGCCTCAGCCTCCGTAGCCTAGTTGGTAGTGACTTTGCCTACGAAGCAGGAGGTTCCGGGTTCGAATCCCGGCGAGGGCATTATTTGTGTGTTTATTTATCACAAATATTTGTTCCTTGGTCATGGCTGTATATGTATTTAAGTATTTATATGTATCTATCTATTATACA
The DNA here is from genome assembly GCA_025490895.1 of Thaumatotibia leucotreta. Taxonomy (NCBI): domain Eukaryota; kingdom Metazoa; phylum Arthropoda; class Insecta; order Lepidoptera; family Tortricidae; genus Thaumatotibia; species Thaumatotibia leucotreta. The sequence continues at coordinate 13,944 of JALPQI010013057.1, forward strand.
TATCGTCGCCTGGTACCCACATCACAACCGTGGGACTAAGTCGATTTGTGTAATTATGTCCCAAGATATTTATTTATTTAAATAACTTCCTAGAAAACTTCAAACCGATACAAAGATACGAATCGCTTCAAAATCGCTCAAAGCTTGTGCCCCAAACCCTAGTTTAAACACACCACGCAGAGTTGATTTATGCCCACAGAGGTTCATACGTTCTGCGCCGTAACTGTTCCTGACCTCAGACTCATCAGCATGCGTTAATCCTATGGGAGACCGCTGTGGTTTAATCTAGGGGAAAAAATTGGTCGCTATCCTTTTACTGAGGATTTCTGAGATGGATTAAACTTTATTTACTTAGCTGAAATGTGTTTGCTAGAGTTTTTGTATTCAATTTGGTTAAAACGTTTGCTTAATTTGCTACTTTAAAAATGGATAAAACGTGTGCGTATGCCTTTCGTAGAACAAATAAAATTATTTTATTAAATTTTGGCCTGTTAAAGTCGTTCCAGTTTTGATATGTGTTATTCTCCAGGGATATCTTTGAATTTAGTAGGTATTTAATGTCACTCACTGTACTACTATTCAATTCATAACAATTATGTTTTCATAAGTCCAGCTTCAATCATTACTGTTATAAAAGGGTCAAAATTATTTTCGTTGTCTTGTTTCATACCACTCTGTTACGCTTTTAGTTGCTGTTTCGACTCAGTATATTAAAAAAATCCGGTGCACTTGTCTTTCATTTTCACGCTAGATTTGAATCCATACATCATAAATTGAAAACAAAACATCATCTCATACAAAAATCACCACTGCGTCACGTTTTTAAGGACACAAAATAAGACAACGAAAAGAATTTGGACCCATAAATATTATTATATCTAACATGTTCTCACGCGAATATCACTATCATTTAAAATACCGAATATGATTTAAAAATCCGAACGTAAATATTCCAGCTTATAGTTACGCACTGTATTTAGCATTCTGTACTAAACTTATGTGATCAATCAGAAAATAAACACGTAACGAGTGCTGGCGCGGACGTCGACGGGTAAATGGGGCCGGGTAATATCTTCATTTATAGAGCAGTAAAATAACGCTCCTCCTGCGAAACATAAAGGCCCGTTTATCATCCGCGAAGCCACAGTAAGTGTATCGCAATCAGTCCCTTGAGATCATAAATTGACCGCTCAGTTAGTTGGAACTACGATACGAGGCCAGATGTTTTGATTGCTGTACAAAATTTAGAAAACCATTTATTTTCCAAGGACTGTTGTTTAGTTGGCAGAGACGAATTTGACCTTGAGTAATTGAGTATATGGTAAGTAAAAGTAATCTAACCACAATACTTATGTACCTATTAATTAAGGTGTCTAGACTGTCCAGGGTGCTTAGACAATTTGCCAATCGCTAACGCTTAATCGTCAATCGTTGTAAACGAAAGGCTGCTAACTGTCTTCGTCGCACAAATATGAAAGAGTGACAGAGTGGGAAAACTACGATATGCTACCAAGCGCTAGCGATTGGCAACTTTGCTAAGCATCCAGGTCCGCCTGTTGCATTATGACTAGTGATCGGAACTATGGATGCAAAACTTTAACAAAAATGGGAACACTTTATCCACGAAAAATATGAATTATGTTGAAAAATCTGCATCCAATTTTATTGATTATCTCAGAATCTTGAACAATCATAATATTTAGGGTGTAGATAAATATATATTTTTATTTTATGACTAGTTTTGTTAAAGTTTTGCACTCAAAATTCCGATCAAATTACGACATTTCCGTTTGTTTAATGTTTGTAACCTTGGGTTTCAGCTCTGTAATATTTTATATTCATCATCATCATCATCTCCGCCATAACACGCCCACTGCTGCACATAGGCCTCCCCTTTGGACCTCCATATAACCGGTTGGAAGCAACCTGCATTCAGGGTCTCCCGGCGATCTTCATAAAGGTCGTCTATTTATATTATGGGTCGACGACGTGGACGTCCCACGCTGCGTTTGCCAAAACATGGTCTTCCCTCGAGCACTTTTCGCCCCTCTCGGCCATCAGCGGGAATGAAATGAAATATTATAATTATTATTGTAGTCAAAATACGGCTTTTAAACTTTGATTGTGCTGTAGGTAGTTTAGGAAGCAATGTATTGAAGATTGATATCCCGTAGGCCGTGATAGGTATTTGTTTAAAAATAAATTTGTATAGGGAGTTTTGCTTAAGAACGTTGTAGCAGGTAATTTAAAATCTTGCAATAAAACTGGTTCTAGTCGTAGTAGCTTGATTTTAGTACACGGATGAAGGCTATTGCATAGGTACAGTGTTTTGTAAGTGTTAGTATAATTTTATTTCAAGTTTGCCATATTTGTAGTTTGGCAACTAAATGGAACAACATTTTCTACCATCGAGTACAAAGCATTGACAACAAATAGTAACCAAATAATTATATTTTTATGGAAGTAACACAATTTTCGCTAAGGCTACAGTTAATATATAGTTATAAATATGTATTGGAAAATGATTATAAATATAAATACTCATTATTTTAACAAACGGAAAAAAAGAGCGACGAGACCTGGACAAAGCAAAAACTATCAATAATTCAAACTAAATATCTTTAGTCATCATTTGAAACACAAATTGAGATGGATTCGTTACGGTTTTCGTAACAGTATGTGATTATGGAATATTTTTCGTCGAAGTTAATGATAAATGTATATATTTTTAATGTTCCTTAAGCTCAGTGAACACTTCATTTTATACGATTTGAATGTCTATTTTTCATATTTCATTTCAATCTGCAACAAAACTTTATTCTACTGACAGTTATATGAGTAAATCAATTTAGAACATACTTTTTCAACATCTATTCCTCTAGTTTTAGTAAAACTATAACAAATTTATGGTTAACAATTTAAAAAATGTATTTTTATTTTATTTCCTAACGCAGCTAGTACACAGATCACCTTGTCGCAAAGTTATTATGAGAAACAAGTATTATACTTAAGTAGTGTGAACTGAACTGAATTATACAAACGATACTCCTCCTGGAGTATGTGTGGCTGCTCACGAGTTTCCGCTACTGCAGCTGTGGCCGGGTCGCATCTCACGAAGGTGGGACGGTCTTTGCGCCGTCATTTGGGGACGGTGTTGAAAGGCTGTATACTTAAGTGCCTAATAGTTGTGATCAGATAAAAAAAAACTAGTTGTAGGTATTACAACTTCACCTTATTACCCATGCACGAACAATACGAGCATACACACGGCAACATCAATGTCGACAATGGCTAATAGATTGTATTGTAACAAACGTTCTAAGTCGGGAACTAAACGAGGTTAAAAGCTCGCGAGGAACGATGTTTTGTGAGCAAATCGATCATTGTGTCAATCACGCCACGGAGTTACGATACAAAGTCAAGACCGTGCTGTATACATATTTGATTCGATTTATAACTAAACTGTTGCATTTTTCATAAAATTCCATTTAAATAGTAGATTACACGCCAAGGCCGTTTAAGTGGGAAATGTCTCGGATGACATGTAATTGATTGAGAAACATGTGATCCGGGGCTTTTCTATTTAACGGCCGAGGTGTGTATACCATTTTTCTGCTCAAAAGAGCCGGCATGCGGCACCTTAGTTTAGCGCAGCGGTCAGTAATGTGCTGTTTGCCAGCCGGAGGGCAGAAAAATATATTTATAATTGGTTTTCCAACTTTCAGAATCCGTTTATTAATTACTAATTTGTTTTCGTAATATACCTGCACAAAATGGTATAGGTATTTAATACCAGTTTAAAACAGTAAGTGCCATACTATACCTAATATAGACAGTCATTTTTTTTAATATATATTTTATTTGCTTAAAATTGGTGTTGATGATCGCAGTACTCAATTTCTAACAACGAATAAACAATTTTTACTTTAATTTATTAAATTGCTAGTTCGAATAGCAAAGATAACTGTAGAATATTTAAACGATAATATCAAGAATTTCAAAATCCACATTTTGCAGATCAGAAAATCTTTTCTAGCTCCTGGTAAATTTTTCACTGTAATTTAACGTTCGAACCTACGTCAGATGCCCGGAAAGATTTAACGAGAAACGTTACGTGAACTTTTAAAATTTATGTTGTTTGAAGTAAATTCGTAATCAAATATCTTCAAAAGCAACCTACATTCGGAAATGGGGTTTGAAAACCAAGGTCGTTATGTTATTACTCGTAAGACACGGGTATTTATTACTCGTTGTTAATGTCTGCTATAAAACAGATCTACGATTCTACAATTATGCTGGTAGCAGAAAGACTGTATCTTTTCCTGTACAATTTTAATATCATAATTATGTAAGCTTTTTCGCAAAAAGAAATTCAAATACTTTTTTTCACATTAGGTCAATTTCAGGTTTTTCCTTCTCAAAATCACAAGCTCTTTCGATCTTAGTCGGAGAAAAAAGTCTCATTTTCTGTTTTCCATTTTCTTATAGTTTTTCTAACATTTTGTGCAGCGGTTACAAAATAATACCAACGTAAAACGATAGAATTTTTTCTCGTAGATTTAGTGACCAAGATTAAAAGAGCTCGTTATTTTGAGTAGAAAAAATATCACATCGAAGCTTGCGCAGTTGCTTTTCCTAACTTGAGGCTGAATTTATCGCTATACCTAGGTAGGTAGGTATAGCGATATTAAATTAGGTAATTCAATTCATCACAGTTTATTTACGTTGTGATCGTATAGCTAGTACCTACATGCAAAGTTGCCTAACTTAAAAGTGTAATACTTACATCCATAGATAATTTCGTCGGTTTCCGACGACCAAAATTCACTAAGTAACCTACTTGAAATAAAGCTCGTAAGTATCTCAGTTTTGATAGGTACAAACTATGTCAGAAGAAGTGGCCGTTTTATATTAAGGTTTGATTGTCAGCCGATGATTTATAAGAACAGCATTTTTCTACTTCCTAAAACTGGAAGTAGAAAAATATAAAAAAAATAACCTATGACGGACGCGTTTCGCGTCTAAATAATCGAATAATATAGCACCTAAAATAGGAAACCAAAAAAGAGGGAAACCACACGTCTGCTGATTACTAAATGTATAATAAATGTAAATGGAACGACTTCATAACTGTGGAGCCAATATACCGTCAAAATCGATGGTTTTACCCTATCACGTAGGGACCATTACGCTTTCGTCATGAGGCATTTTGAAGGAAAGGCATTTTGAAGTTCGCCGGATAAACACGGCGTCGTGAGCGAATGTGGCTGTTAACACGTAACGAGGTGTAGAATATAAGCCCACCAGACATGATCATGTCTTAGCGAGTTATTCCTCGACCACTGACCCCGCGGCGAAAGCAAAAAGCCCCAACACCATCCGACATTCCTCGCTTTACAATCTACCGCTTTCACAATAAGGTCGATTTTGAACGTGCCAATTCCAATTTGGTATTTCTGATTTAAAACACCCAGGCGGTGCAAGCGATAATTTGTATGCCTCATAGTAGTAGGTATTATTTGTACGTGAGTTACGTACAAGTGTAAAAAGATATGAAGAAGGAAATTAATGATTTTGAATTACAAAGCTGGGAAAGGAAGGGAGTCAAATGTGAGTAATTTGTTACTTTTTATGTATTTTGCAATAACGGTAAAATAAGCCAACATTTAGTTGGGCACATCTTTAAATATTGATTTTGACTGTTCTTTCTGTAATATTTTATATTTTCTGTTTATATTTATTGTACAAGATGTCAATTTTAATCCTTGTCGGCTCCATGTAATGAACATTCGCAACTGAGAATGTTCCGTTTCTAGTAATTACTTAATAAGCCTTAAATATTCACAACACAAAGTCAAACTAAAAAATTTACAAAAATATATGTTAATCTCCATTAAGTTTCAAAAGTTTTAGAACTTCAAAAATTTGGACAGTTGCAAGCTAAGCCTTAGTTTGTAGCAGCTGGTAGTGAACTAAAATAACTTTAAAATAGTTACAGCAAAAGACTAAACTATTTTCTTAGCCAACAATATAAACAGCTGCAAAAGCTAAGTAGTTTCAAAATGAACATAGTAATTCAAAAGCTTCTAAAACAAGTCCAATGCAAACACGGTGTAAAGTCGACAAAGCGTATTCTAACGCTCGTATCCTCTAACACAGCCTTTGTTGAGAAGCTCCGAGTGTTGATAGAACATTTCGCCGGTGGATGGTGGCTTAAGTCACAAGATCAGCGTAAAACTTGATAAAAAACGACCAAGTGTGAGTGTAACCACTAGCAGGGAAGACTTTTGGAGCTATTATTTTGAAATGTAGCAAATTATAGAAAAATATAACAAGACCTTCTCTTATTTGAAAAGGTACATCAAATGATAAAGGTAAATCACGTGTGGTGGCTTATAGAAAGATCATGTATTTTTGATATTATCTCAAAGAGCTGTTGTAAATATGAGGGGTGCCGTATTGCCTAAAGCATGCATGTACGCAATTATCCTTTGTCCGGGATTGTCCCATCCTGTCGTCCATCGGCTAGGAACTATGGCACAATGGAAACAAAGCCAGGCCACGCGGTGGAATTCTAAGTATCCCATGGCCCTCTCGTAACCAGAACGCAAAGTGAACGCCAAAGTAGTCTTTAACCTGTAAGTATACCTGCCTCTAATCTCTCCCGCTAATAAGGCTGGAGTTACACATAGGTAACTTATCAAATGGCTCCCTAAGTCGGGTGGAATGTGAATCGCATTCCCAATTTGGTCAACAAAAAAAAATATTCCATGCACCTCTCCAGCCAAAATTTGTGTTTTACGTTTCAAAGTAGGAATACTTGTGTAATACGGATGGACAGGACATGAATATAATTCGAAATGATTAAGTCAGAAATTATGCCAAACTTAAAATCTACCTATTATTGAAAACTGCGATATTACTACTGAAATACTAGCAACTTCACTCATAACTACATGCTAAACTATCGACGCCGCCGCTTTTTAATTGAACCATCTTGTAGGTTTACACAACATAACGCTTGTGTCTTTTCACAGTGTTGCTTTCCATAATGCGAGCTAACTAATACCTACGCTGGTACTATAAGTTATTCTGTGTTAATACCTACCTACGATTTATACATCAAATTTCTTTGTATGTAAGCTAAGCAATGCGGTCCTCGTTATATTCACATTACTCGCTAATCCATGAACTGTTAATATTGTTCATACACAAGCGGACTCTAATACTTAGAGTTTTAAAGCTTTTTGTGAAAGACATCAAACAAAGTCAGGTTCAAGCAGTCGCTGGTAAATCGATATATGCGATAAACTAAAAGATATAAGAAACCAGGTATTTCCTTTAATAAAATCTCAAATTAAGTGTAGATCCTTTACTTGTAATTAATCAATTAACTTTAATAAAGTACAAAAAATACATTCATACAATAACAAAAAAATCGAGCCAGCACAGTACGACAGACATCCTACACTCTCGCCATCCAATATTTATTCCCTTCCTTTCGTCATGGCGCGTGTCATAATCAGTTTGGTATTTTTTTTCCATGCTTACAATTTAAAACTGAATGCACAGGTAAAGCAGTTAATTTTTACGATAATCTGCTCATGCCGTGGGCGGCAAGAACAAACCGACTTACACAGCTACTTTAAGCCATAGTATGGTAGTAGTCTTATAATCAGTACCTCAACTCTACTGAAATTTCTAGAGTCCGATTTTCATGTCAGTCACGGAGGTTTGACTACTGTTGCACGTATGTCGTCATTTGCAACGTCAACCTGACGTCAAGCCAGCATCTTCAGGACTATCTTGTTTATCGCGACTAGGCAGAGGCAGCATTGCTGCTACATAATATATCTGTTACCCACGTACAAAAAAACTGTCATAAGTACTTTGCTGTAAAACCACGTAGCCAAACAAACTTATATACCTGTGAACAATATTGTCACTGAATTTGATTCTATGTAGGTTGGACGTTATAGAATATGAAATCGTCGGCTGACAAGCAAAACTCACTATAAAAACTGTCACTACTCTTAGCAACCTCTAATATCAGTATCGAATCAGAAGGAATATAATTATGATCTCTATTTCAAGTAGGTATTTGTTCCTTAGTGAGTTTTGGTTGTCAACCGACGAAATGTGAAAATGATTTGAATGCGTAAATAAGATAGAGATAACTTTTTTACAGTAACTATTAGGTTATAATACCGCACTTGTTTGCTAATAGACACTACATCAGGCCTAGCCAAGATGCCATTCTCCAATCGTATACGATAAGCGATAGGTAATTAATGTATGAAAATGACAGAATCGAATAAAAAATCACGTGACCATTTCCATACGATTGCTAGGCCTACAGATATTCATTGTCAGCCACACGCAATGCGACTCGAGTCAATATAAATGACTCTTTTTGATCGGTATACATTTTTCTATTATTTATTGAATTTGTGCTGTTGGTAGTTATTCTTCTGCCACTATTTTTTCTGCGCTCCTGTTCTAAGCCAGCAATATATCGCACTATAATGAAATCGCCTGTTAGCACGCGGGCTGCTTGTGAATATGAAGGCTCAGATTATGGCTTTGATAACATCGTAGACAAGGATCAGTTGTTATTTATGTGGCTTATTTGTAGGTACCCCAAATTTTATTTTTGACTAATATTTTGCAGCATTTTTGACATTTTGCCTGTTTCATGAGGTGTTACTTGTTCACGTTGTGTATGATTTATACACAATAGATACTTAAATAAATATCTACTCATGGTGACTTATCATCTGATTTCTATATGTTACAGATGTCGTTTATGTTACAGATGTTTGGCATATATTAGAGGCTAAATAAATCACACAATACCTTTCACAATCAATTTCTCACGTCACGTATCTGACGTCACTTTGTTGACAAGGGGTATTATCATATCAGAATCAGAAAGGGATTCGAAAGTACTGTTGATACGACAAATGCACAACATTTATCAAGAAAAGAGTTGTTTATAGGTGTAGTGAGTGATTAATTAATCTATTGTCTGTAAGTCTCTGCACTTAAACTATTAATATATTATGAATATAACTATGAATATATCCTAGATTGACTTATTTACTGTTGTGTCAACAATACTTTCGAATCCCATTCTAATCGCGGTTTGATAATACCGAATCCATACAAAAGTAATAAAAATAACGATGAATTTAATGTCAAGTGAATCAATTTAAATTCCGTAGGTATTTATGTCATAAGTAAAAAAAATAAAAATACAGTGTGGAAGTGAATAAAGAAAGTGAGTTTAAATCAATACGTTGTTATATTGCGTCATGTTTGTGCTAATAATTAATTTCCCCCTTTCTATTTGTCCAAAAAAACTGGGTCATATCAGTAGGCTTCTGATGGTACCGCGTCTAATAGTTTGTCGGCGTTGCCGTCACGTTCTAACAAGTATGCAAGTGCGAAAGTGACGCGTAGCACGATAAATGGATAAAACGGGACCATCATAAGCCACTAGTTTAGTAGTTTTACCGTATAACATAAAAATGTGATACTAACTTGAAGGTCGTTCGGCGAATACTCGTACTATGGCAGATATTTAATGTCTTCCTTATTATTAGTTAAGGTGCATTCAGACCAAAAGAGCATTCGCTGTTCTATCCCCCGCTCTACGCAATCAACCAATCACGTTTTGTGTAACGATCGAATTTCGTAGAGTAGGAGGTTAGAATAGCGAATGTTCGCTTGGTCTGACTGAATGCACCTTTAGCAATGATTTGTGCGCTAATGCTTACTTTGAACTGTAAATGATTATGCAAAACAAAACCAATCAATTCAGTTGTCATTCTCATTAATTAATCTGTAACGTATGCAGCTGATGCCCGCGTCAATCGAACGGTAGCAGATGTTTGGCACCGATTCGAACGACACTGCAAAGCGCAACTATGTATGAAATTTATCCGTTCCACGAGTCGAAAGAGGAAACAAGTTTCAGTTTATGTAAAGATGCAGTTCTATTTTGCCCGTTTATAGGTATTATTTCTACAACCTACAGGATGGGCCTTGGAACATGAGGAAAAATTTAAACAGTTTCTACCGTTTAAAAACATGTTGAAGTGCATTGATTTAATTTCACGATTATCACTCCACCACGACGACCACAGGTGTAACGTCATGCCCGAAACGTCAGGATAATATTAAAACGTAAGCTTACGCCATTAAGTTCCGTTTGTCTTTAAAATAAAAATGTTGAAATTCCATAAATGGGCATTTCTCCGAGCGTTTCAACCGCCGTGATTTCGGTGGCAGCCTTATTCCACGCAAGAAGTTTTGGATATGTTGGTAGATGTAGTTGACAACTACCAAGATATCCAAAAAATGTATGTGATACCCACGGAAATCGGATAATAATGTTGCCACCGAAGTTACGGCGGTTGAAACGCCCGGAGAAATGCCCAAATGATACTTTTATTTAGGAATTCAAACATGGTTAAAACTTGCCACTTGTTACTTCAACATAATCTTTGACTTGCCCGCCATGTTCACGTACTGATAGATTACGTCGAGGTAGTATAACTATTTATAATCAAAAAGTTCAAAAAGCACATAGGTACCTACATTAAAATTTCATGAAGGAATTTCTTTTTCTAATTAATAACCTAAATATAGTTAATGCGTTTACAAAAATCACATAATTAAGGTTAAATTCGAGGAAAGCGGTTATTTGCTACGTGATTTCGGTGAACCAGGCTTGATTGCTTTGTGGCAAACTGTGTAGAGTGGGTTTTAATTAATTTTTGTCTGCGGTAAAATTAGGGGATGAAGGTATGATAATATACATAGTTATAAATTAGAGAGTGTGTCATATAAATATCATCATCATCATCATCATATCAGCCGAAAGACGTCCACTGTGCTGAACATAGGCCTCTCCCAAAGATTGCCACAATGACCGGTCCTGCGCCACCCGCATCCAGCGGACTCCTGCGACCTTCACCAGGTCATCAGTCCACCTTGTGGGGGGCCTACCCACGCTACGCCTTCCGGTACGTGGCCGCCACTCAAGAACCTTCCCGCCCCAACGGCCATCGGTACTACGCGCAATGTGCCCCGCCCACTGCCACTTCAGTTTAGCGATTCGGAGAGCTTTTTCGGTTATTTTGGTTCTATACTATATAATATACTCCGTTTCAAAGTAGTTCTAAAATATAGATGTTTTAAAGCGAAAGTACATTTTTTGGTTAACATGACTGTGGACAACCAAAATTCACTAACAAATTATTATTATTATTATATATTTTTATTCATGAAAACACAATTACAAAATTTTACATAAACATTCAGTGCGCCAAACTGGAGTAACCAGTTTAATGGCGCTACGCTCAATTCTCACTTAACTAATTTTACAATGTCGTGTTTTACTACCTATTGTTAGTAGGAAGAAGGCATGCATTATGTTAGAACATTACAGTATGTTATCACAGTGAGGGTCTCCCTACCTACTTGACCTAAAGCTCGTATCTAAGTTCCGATTCAGTACTAACATACGAGGTTGCTAAGAAAAGTGTAATTTTTTATAGTGAGGTTTGGTTGTCAGCCGATCTTTCGAAAGAACTTTGACTGATTCTGGCAAAATAATTATAGGTCTCTTTCTGTGGTAAGCAATTAAAACGAATATTTTGTTTAAAGTAAAATACAATTTTTATGTCATCATAATAAGAATACATCTATCTAATTTGATACTTTTAGTTCAAGTGTTTGGACTACTCCATAATAAAATAATTCCATGCACCTACATACAGGTAAAACACAAACGTGTTTGTTCCTAATACAAACAGTTTCCTGAACCACTATGACACAGCCATACAAGGACTAAGCACATACACTTGAGATAATAGACAATGTGTATTGTTCAACAGTACGCCACAAATGATTTAATTACAACCTATCACTAATTACATTGTATATAACTGGGTATACCGTATAGAGTCATTAACTGATTGGCAATTCCGTCCGGCTAGCCTACAGGCCGTAGTCTGTTCTGTTTTCCAAACGCAACCGTATTCGGAGCTTGGACTAACCAGTGTGACTTTGGCCTCGATATTTTAAAAACATATCGTTTTATCAGCCTCCGTAGCCTAGTTGGTAGTGACCTTGCTTACGAAGCTGGAGGTTCCGGGTTCGAATCCCGTCGAGAACATTATTTGTGTATTTATTTATCACAAATATGTGTCCCTTGGTCATGGCTGTCTATGTATTTAAGTATATATACAGTTGTGTGCAAAATAATAGCAGCAGTCAAAAAATAGCAGTCAATAAGAAAATTAAAACTTGGACGAATTATTTTGGGACTTTCTTTTGTTACTCAGGTACATAACATAATATTCATTCAAAACGAACTGCAAACTTTACTGAAGTAATATTGAAAGTAAGACAAACGTGGTTATGAAAACCAGCTTTTTACCCCTTAGCTGGAATGGTGTTCAAAACTGAAACACTTAATGGAAAATACACAATTGTGTGCAATTATTATAGTTTCGTATCTTGTCTATTGTTGTCAACCAAAGCTTTACATATACACCCATCTCATCCAGAAATATATAATATTAATATTTTTTCCTGTATGACCATCTTCCTCGCAGAGTGTACAAATTTTCGATTATTCCGATTTTTTATTGAAGTAATTGGTGTGTTTGCTTCACTGAAGCCCTGGTCATAAATAGCAAACATTAAGAAACGAACTAAGTTATCGGTGAAACTTCAACAAAAAATCGAAATAAGCGAAAATTTGTACACTTTGCGAGGAAGATGGTCATACAGGAAAAAATATATATTTCTGGATGAGATGGGTGTATATGTAAAGCTTTGGTTGACAACAATAGACAAGATACGAAACTACAATTATTGCACACAATTGTGTATTTTCCATTAGGTATTTCAGTTTTGAACACCATTCCTGCTAGGGGGTAAAAAAGCTGGTTTTCATGGCCACGTTTGTCTTACTTTCATTATTACTTCAGTAAAGTTTGCAGTTCATTTTGAATGAATATTATGTTATGTACTTGAGTAACAAAAGAAAGCCGATTTTAAATAGGTTTTTTTAAAGTTACAGTACCTATAAGTGGAATGTATTTTGAAATGAAATTGTATTGGTTTTTCCGTGATTTTATCATCGAATCCAAAAAATATGAAACTTTATCGTCAGATAACTCCTTGGATAAAATATCAAAGATTAATAAGCCTATTTTTTCATAAATTTTAGGTGCTTTTTACTGGACCACGGATTTTTGGTTGGGACCATGCAACATCGGTACGTTTGATGTCGAGTTTCAGAAAATGACTAGAATACAATAAAAAATATTCATTTGTCGATTATAATTTATAATATAATTATATCGCTGTTATTTACAATTAAATATAAAGTTTTTTTCAGAAGAGCATTCAAAGTTTACTAACCTGGTCTATCTCTATCCGCGATTGGAGCACCATCAGCTACCTATTCCCATGTCATAATAAGCATCCGCTTCATACAAACACGTGTTAATCTGGCCTACTACGGCGAAAATCGAACTTCGTAAAATTCAAAGATTTTTCTCTGTTACTCGAATGAAGGCGTCATTAGAGTGAGAGAGACGAATCCTCGAAATCCTCGAAATTTACGAATTTCGTTTTTCGCGGTAGGGCCGCTGATCTCCGATTTCGAATGTCATTTACACATTTTACCTACAGCCTATTACACTGGTTTTGTTGTTGAAAACGCTATCGGAATACTTAGGCTACTGTTAATTGCATGGGTCTAATCTAAGACAATTAGTATGACAGTCTGTGATTATCGGTCTAACAAACCAATTGAATCGGTCACTTCGAAAATAACTCAAGTCGCTGCTGAATGTAGACTTCTCGTTTCAATTGATTCCGTAGACGTCTGGTTTAACATTGAACAATCAACGAGACAATATAAATAGGTATTTTCTCGGACGAACCGTTTGAAATATGAAATTGTCGGTATCTGGAAACACAGCATTCTTATACCACACACACACACTAAAGTAAGGTCCAATAAAAATGGAATAGAGTAAAGTGCGCTATACTGAAATTTCGAAGCCTACATATCATTTAAGACGCCACCCCATTTTTCGCTTAGGTTTTAAAATATCGGACTCGCACACGAAAGGTGTACCATTATCAATGCGTGATAAAAATGGCAAAATCTCAGCAAAAAACCTTTGTTATTTAGGAAATCCCTTAAATATTTATTTTATTCTCAGTTTTAGTCATTGTTTTCATAGCGGCAACAGAAATACAGTATTTCTGAAAATTTCCACTGTCTAACTATCACGGTTCATGAGATACATCCCGATAACAGATTAACAGGCTGTGGAACCTTAGTAATAGATACAATCTCTCTGTTAATTTATAAGTTGTCAGTTTTCCAAAAAAATAAATTAGTATAAACCCATACTCACAAAATATTAACTAACAGTTACAAAATGAAACGTGTATTGTACGGGACTACCTTCTTCATATCCCTAAAGTCTGTTCTTAATATGGCCCATTTTATTATTATATTTTACACAATGTATAAGAAAGCCTGGGAACTACGAAGGGAGCAGTGGACTGTGGCTGACCACGGCGGTATCGCGTTACGGCAGCCAATTGTGGTAAAAACATTGGACGCACAGCTCGACTCGTTAGTGTGCAAACTAAGTGGACACTTGAGCGGAGCGGGCAGCGGGGCGTGCGGCGTGCCGTCTATGATAAACAAAGGCCAACCTATGCGAGTGTCCTAAAACTCCTAAGTGTCCACCGTCCAAAACCTTTGGACGCCCGACGAATCCTAGCACGCCCGCTGGACGCACCGCTCGAAGCTGTACCGGCGACCGAGGCGTATCCGTCGCGACAACGTTCGAATGTTTTGTTTGCGAATGTTTGAGGATGGTTTCTCTGACACGTCGTCGGTTACCCACTGCCGGCGACGTGTCAGAGAAACCACTCAAACATTCGTAAACAAAACATTCGAACGTCGTCGGCGGCGCACACGCGTCGGTCGCTGGTCGCCGGCCAGAAAACCCACGGCCCCTAAGGCCTGATTGCCGAGCTTAGGAGTCATGGGTGTCAATAAATCCTAACAATATTGATGAACCTAAATTGCTAGATTGTTTTAGATGAATTTGCTGATAAAGTATTTTAACTTGGTGGAAATTGAATTTTCTCGGTCCATTTGTGAAATTTAGAGATACTTACAGTCCGTTAGCGTCGAAAATGCAGTGAATCATCGGCGCGAAGCAGTATCAAAGCAAATAAATCAAATATTACGTGTGATTAATTTTTAAAAGCACCATTTTTTTGTAAGTTTTTTGTAGAATATTATGGAACGTTACAGGGCAGTAGGCAATAACACAAACTGTCGTGAGACTCTTCATATTAAAATGATCGAAGACTATTCGTCATGCAGCTATGGCGATTGGCTCTTGAAGTTGCTCCTCATATACCAAGCGAAACATGTCAAGCATCATTCGACTTCATAAACGCGAGTAACCCGCGTAAAATTTAATTTATATAAGAATAAATTACGGTTAAACATTACTTCTTTTCCTATTTGATGAGTAGTTAAGTAAAATGAATGCTTCATGTAATACCTTTCCAGATTTTTTTAACGCATGGTTGCGACTGACCACAGAACCAACATGCATTATTCACAAAAGGGCGTACGTGACTTTGTTTTCCATATTCAAAAACCTCTTTCTCTGATAGCAGGGTAGAATGTAACCCTATCAGGCATGAGACGGTGGCCAGTATGGGATGACGTAATGCATTGGAATTCGGTGACGCAAGAGCCTAATCACATAATTAATAGGCAATATTAGTTACAGATACGAGGGGTTGTACAAGTTATTGTACTATAAATAAGATTTATTTATAAGCAAA
>JALPQI010013058.1:0-27635 GCA_025490895.1 Thaumatotibia leucotreta
GCTGCGCCTGCTGGTTCGTGGTCGCCACTCGAGAATAAAAGAGACCTACCAATTTTTCTGTATTGTCCGCTTTACCGTCGCCACTGTGAAATATTGAGTCGAAAACCTTCTATACCAATGGTAGCTGCTTACCATCAGATACTATACAGTATGGAAAAACAAGTCAGGCTCTGGAGAAAAACTATCCCAAATTCTTAATTTGGTTATAATTCAATGAGACACTCTGTTATTTTAAAAAAGAAACAGAACTGCATTAAACGAAATTGTACAACTCGCTTGAGCTCAAACCAATTTTATATATGGAAAACAACTAACTTACTTGTTTTTTTATTAATTTAACTGATCTATAACTATAATATATCTTTACCTACTAATATTATACACCATGGGTACTTAAATAGCATTCTTGGCCATGTAGGTAATAAATACAGTACCTACATGGCCATTATCCTTTCCAAAATTGTACGTATTATGTTAGGTACAGTATTGTAGTTATCCTATGTATAGTAATTTGTTACACAAACACTTGAAATATAGGTATTTTATTCCTACTTTTTACATATGTATGCAATGATATTTACGATTTGCACTATCTTCAAGCAGTGTGTATTTCAGGCAGAAGTATATGCTATACTACGGTATGTAAGGCTCATAAAAGAGGAAGTGCAGCAGATGGGGGTCGTGGTCATATACACGGACAGTCAGGCAGCGCTGAAGGCGCTAAAGAAGCCAGCGACACAATCTTCTCTGGTACAGGAATGTAAAGAGGAGCTAAACTCGCTAGAGAGTTATAGGAAGATCACCGTGTCGTGGGTACCTGGACATCAGGGAGTCACAGGTAACGAGAAAGCGGATGAACTGACAAGGGACGGAGCCGAGAAGGGATTTTTGGTCTGGAACCGGTTTTGCCCATTTCAGCCGAGGTTACCAAAGGAGTAATGAGTAAACTGAAAGAAATGGAATCGGAAAAAGAGTGGAAGGAGGAAACTGCTTGCAGGCAAGATAAAATGATGCTAAGTGGCAGAGACTAAAAGAGAACCAGATACCTTTGGAAGCTGGGGAATACCAACTTGAGGAAGTTGACCGGAATTATTACGGGACATAACACCCTCAACATGCATCTCATGGTGATAGGAATAAGCGACGAAGCAGCCTGTCCAAATTGCGGAAGAGACCAATCCAGACAGCATTTCCTTGCTGAATGTGTCATGTACGTAGCGGCGAGATATGACGTGTTTGGCATGGATAGGCTGGAGGAGAAGGAACTCAGGGAGGTCGACCTCAGCGACGTTCTGCGGTTCTGCTAGAAAATTGAAAAGGCCAGCGAGAAGGAAGTATTGGATGAACGCTACCGGAACATTAACCTGCAGCTCCAGCAAAGGGAAATGGGGTGAATGAGCAGAGTGGATGCTCGACAGCCCGCTCGAGTCCGGTCAAGCGTAGGGACGCTTATATTATGTTAAGGAGGGTCCTTAACATAATATAATATCCTCAAGCAGTGAAGTACAAAGGTAAATAAAATACAAACGTCCTAGCTATAACAATTCAACGAAATACAATTACCGTGTCAAATCCATTGCAGAGCACTTACATAGTCCTTCAATACACTTTAAACTCCATCTCGTACATGCATCACCGTCTAATCATTTCGATACGCACCTCAATAATTTACAGTACATCGTTAAGAAGGCTAAAGCGGTAAAGAAAACACATTAACCGAAGCCTCATACAGAGTTATTATACCTTACAAACCATCACACCTATAGATAACCACCAAAACGAAAATATCAAAGTTTTATTACGTCAAAATCAAAATGGCGTAAAGCATATGAAATGCTGACGGAATTTATGCATTTTGTTACGAATTGAAAAGGAGATACGTTCATTTGTTTCTGAGGGGTCGTATTCAGAGTCCTGTGACACTATTGTGAAACTTCTCACTTTGGACGCCCGCAGTGCTGCTTGCATTGTAAGAACACGTGCGCTCTGAATGGACCCTTATAACCCGTAAAATATAGAACAGTTTGTGACGACCTTAACATAACCGAGTAAGGGCTATGAATTGGAGTATAAAGATTATGGACAGTCTTGGATTGTTAGCCCTAATTGAATTATTGGGCCCTTAATGCGGGATGGGTCTGTTGTAGTATTTAATTAATGTGTGATCGCATGTTTTCATTCTGTCATAATTTTTCATAGTGTAAATTGAATTATTCATAAGCCCTGTGGTTACGGGTTAAAAAAAAAATTCTTGGATTCGCTACAATATTGACCATATTTTACATTATTCAAATTATGTTTTTATTTAAAGAATAACTGTTATGGTTATGTTAAATATCTGTAAGTATAGGCTAATGGTTGTTGAAGTATTCGTATGTTTTTGGTTATAGAGACAAAGTAAAAATGTACCTTTAAGTTGAAACAGAAATAAGATTGTTACTAGATATGCACAAACTACTTCAATGACATACTATAAGATTTTTTGTAAAAATGGATTCCCTCCTCGGAGCTATTTCGGGGTGTCGATCGGTTTTCAAAAATTTATAAAACTCGTTTCGTTCTTATTAAATTATTTAAATACCTTTGCAATTAGCTTAATATTTTGGCTTTTCCGTTTACTAATTCGCGTTGATGTTGTTGGAGAAATTAAAGGGTAGGTTCATTTTGCGTAAGTCGGTGAAAACCTACGCACTCCATACTAAATTCAGGACAGTTTTTGAAAGGCATTTCAAAAACTGTCCTGAATTTTAGTTGACAAGTCTTCAATGCCTCACGGTAATTAATTTCAATGACAACCTATAAAAACTTAAACCACCATGTAAAAATAGTTGTGATTGGTCCATCAAAATTTTGATTGGCTATATTTTGTAAACATTTCAAAGATGTTCCGCCGAAATATGCGCGGTGTTAAGAAAAGCGTTATTTCCTGCCCATCTTGGTACAATTGGTTTTGGGGGCATTTTTGAGCTGGCGTTATTAGATCTCCTGTCCATATTTTATTATGATCGCAGGTGAAAACTCAGTCGCGCGTTGAACTCTTCTTGTCGACCACGGAATGTAAGTACGTCTAGTATTTTATCGATGAGGAATTCACAGAGTTACACAATTTTGCTTTGAAACTACCTCGAAACTTTGCAATTGAAAATCCAATAGGTCACTAGATCATAAGATATTAGATATTGACGTGTTTTATTATTTTATCCACTTGATATGCCATATATATTATTATCGTTGAGATTGCCAAAAACCCCAGTTGTGAAAATTATAATTATGTACTTTGAGTTGTTTTTTCTGTGTTGAAATTTGGCAATCTCGATCGGCGATTGTCAGCAAGTCATATACAGAATGATTTTGGTCTTGACCAAAATGGTATAATCTGGTGAAGATCGTTATATTGAAAAATGTCCCTAATCCCATATTATATTTCGCTGACAAACTCCTGTGATTTTCAATGAATATAACGATGTTGTGGTTGGTCTCCATGAAAAAGTTATAGCAATAACTTGGATAAAAGTTACTTCTGGTATCACGACCCAAAAATCATGCAGTAGATACCTATTTGATAAATTCTTATAAAAAAAAACTTACTGTAAATACTCATGAAAGTTTCCGGAAACATTCGAAATTTTACTTCCATTTTTAATATCCTTGCATATTGCAAGTGACGGAAAATGGCGATCGGCGCAATATTTCCATATTGTCACCCATAACTCTCGCGATATTATCTTAATAAAATAACAATAAATTATGGCACGCCTTATTTATTGCCTGCTGGCACTGGGATCATGTTGGCGATAAACATAAGCAATGATGTGAATGTTACTTGCGGAACCGGGTGGAAATTGTGGTAAATAGTATATTTATTAGGTGTACCTACAGGTTGTAATAATCACCAAATCAAAAAAACGGACTCCAACCGGTCTCCAAGATCCTATGAATCAGACCCCAACTTAGTGCCAACGGGACCATCTCTTGGTCCGATGATTTAAAAAAAAATTATAGATTCACGATTCTCGGAGATATATTTTTTTTTATTAGGTATAACATACGGACAAAAAATATCATTCGAATTGAGAACCTTCTCCTTTTTTGAAGTCGGTCAAAAATAATGGGATCCGTTTAAGTGTACATTCAGTGTAGTATTCTGGAAAATGTTTCCTCCTTATTTTTCCTAATCAGAATATAATGCTCAAAAGGCTCTCAAGCAGATCACCACTATTTCTTTACACCCTGTTAGATCGATGTAACTCAAAATACCTAAAAATCGTGTATTTGGTGTATTTGGTGAGAAAATTGGTTAACGGCCGGAACGGTTTGTATAACTTTTTACATAAATTATCACCGTGGGATAATGGAATATGTACATAAGAAATTAAAAAAACTCAGTGTACAAGTAAACAAAGCCAATAAAAGATGTAAATAAAATGTAATACAAATTGTTCTAATCTTAAAATAAGGTCAAAAGCAAGTGTTTTGGGTTGTTTGGTGATATAATACAGGGTGCTCGCGAGGAAACCGAAAGATTTTAACTATGCATTCTAGACATCAAAATAAACAAAAAATATTAGGAGACCTAATTTCTAATTCCACAAAAAAAGAGGATTTTTTCGCTTTTTTTTTTAGACTTTTTGAATACTTTTTAACATATCCAATACTTTTTATCATAACAACAATTTGTTAAAATTTATTTTTTCAATGATTTTTTTAGGGACACGTTTTTTCGTCAAGACTATTCTTATTTTGTGATTGTCAGGCAAAAGGTGTGGCAATATTAGAACACATTGTGGTAGCATTGTAATCAAAAAGAAGTTTTATGACGAGTTACGTTGAAAAACTATTTTCGAAAAAAGGTTAATTATCTCTGGAACCAAGCCGAATGCAGAAAAAATTATATAGCATTAAATACTCTAAATATATGCTCAGGAATTCAGCATTAAAATCTTTCGGTTTCCTCGCAAGCACCGTGTATATCTGGATAAATGATATATGTACCTACATATGTAATGATCTTAAATCCATCTCTTTCATATGTGCGAGTACTTACAGACGTACCTAGTGCAAAATCAAAGCTGCAGGCAAGAAGTCTACCGACTGAAGTAAAGTGAAGTTTGTCTGAATACCGCAAATATTGTTATTTCTTTCCACTGATGGTACCCATGCACCTCTAAGGTAATACTTGACATCCATTCAGCAGCAATGACATACACGTTAAGATGCTTTTAAATTTCACAGCAATTTTACGTAACGTATTATATGCATACTCCCGTTTTGAGGATGCACGCTTCGACGAACTTATGAATGAACGGCAATCGATTACGTAACGGTCACTCAATGTAGCCATTCACCACTTCTGTCACTGATCACTTATATAAGTAGGTCTCCAGCCTAGCACACTGTACACGTCAGGAGAGATCACGAAATACGGGACGTTATTACGATACTCCTTGCATATTGTATAAGCAGCTATAAGGCTTCACGCAAACCCGTGAAGTATGTAAAATCATTCATTCTTTGCTTTATACTTTGTACCATGAAAAGTGCTTCCTTATTATGTATCTTTTTCAATGGACTTGCACGTACCAGGTACCATATGTGAGTTTGGATTTTGAGCTGTACTTGAATGAAAATATGATTGTGTTTCCCAAGGGACCCGTCTTTTATAGGAATCTTTGTTAATTCTATGAGTATGGGGTGAAGTGATTTGATACGGTTGATACGATTTTTAGAATCTGCTTTGTGTAATGTCATTAAATCGCGTCAGTGTCACTAGTGCCATTTAAACTGTCCGTCAATGACCCATTCAGTACACTCTTGACAAAAGTCCTCCAGTTTTGTGGGACGCATGTCGTTTATAACAATCGTAACTCTTTTGTTACAATTTAGAGAAAAAAGTTATACCTATATGAAGATCCTTTTTTGTATAATTTCATATTCCTGTAATAAAATTTAATTATAATTCAGAAGAAATCGAATTATAATCTTCATTTCCATGACTAAATATTTCTCAACCAATATTACATATTTAACAAATTCACGATATCCAGTAATCATATAAACGAATTTACCCTAAGCTTCTTCCTAAAAACGTAAAAGTTACCCTACTTTGCCGCCATTTTATTTAAAGCAAACATACGAGCAAGCCCCCGCACTTGTTTGCAGAGATAACAGTGCCAGCCCTTGAGCCGGTTGAAGCAAAACAAATATGTGCTCAGCTCTCAAGGACGCGGCAATCTTGTTGAGATTAGGGTAGGGTTGTCAATCGGCGGTTTGGAATTTAAAACTGTTCTCGCAGACACGAAAAAAATATAAAGGTATTTATTTTTATTGATTTGGTACTTAATTCATACCCGCTAAGGTATTACAATTGTAACGAACTTAATAGCAAAACATCGTAACAGTGGAATAAATAAAACACCTCTTACAAAATTTACCTATGTAAAAATTCGAGATACAGAAAAGAAAACTAAAAGTTCATACCCAACTTTACTTTTCGCACACTAAAAGCAATAATCAATTAATTTAATATCCATTAATAGTTTTATAAATTACATAAAAATGTTCTCTTTTATTAGAGTTAAAACTATGGATCAATGAAAAGAAAAAAGCGGACATTGACAACCTCTAATAGGCTTATCTTAACTAAAGTGCTGACTTTAAAGCAAACTAGAGATGTTTTCCATCAAAAATTATAAAATAGGGGCATGATTCTATTTTAAAAGGGTAAAGTCGTAACAGGGCTTTTAAATATACAAGGGTTCTATCAGGTCTACTGATCTACGCATAAAATTTTCCAAATCGGTAGTTTCCATATTTTAAAATCCTAACTTCCTTAAAAGGCAATCTACTGAAAATTATTGAAAGCATAATTATAGAAGAAAAAAATCGAAATGTCCGTGATTTCAGAAAAAAAAAACTAAAATTATCGATTCTATAATAAGCCCCTATACGTCAGGACCCATGCTGCGTTGGGTCCGAAATTCAATCAATAGAAATTTATTGCCCAGATTCGCGAAGATTCCTTTGAAGCCTCGATTGTGAGGCGGGCTACTTTTTCTTTTTTTTTTTAATAAAATTGCGATGGCGCGAGCGCCCTTCGACTATTGTGCGCTAGGGCAGAAATGACAGTCAAAGTTACGCCCACTCTTTTTAAGCTTTTTGTCCGGGCTTCAAAAGTTTTTAAAGATTTTAGAATAAGGTAAGATTCGGTTTCTGGTTGGTTTGGGTGGGAGAGAGTGGATGTAACATTATTTATTTTTATTGGATTTAATTAGAGCAAACAAAGCTAATGTGTTCAATAAAAATACCTGATGTTTTAAATCTTCTAATACATTTTTAGCGTATACAACTAAGTACATCGTTAAAAATACATAGATAGCAATTATCCTACATACTTATCTAGGTACTTATAAATAATAAGAGTCAAGTATAAACACACTATAGATAGGTACGACTTTGTCATTATGCTATCTATAAAGGTAAGTTAGTTATATACTAGAATAATATAAACTTTGTTCTTTACTTCGTAGTCATTGAAAAATATGTGATTATTTAAAAATATCGATTTCGAAAAGATTAATTTAACCGTGAAATTAAGCATATTTTATTAATTAAAATTTAATTGATTGAATTAGAATAAAATTAAAGAATCCAAGCACTCCGACCGTGCGATAACGGCGTCATTATCGGAGATAAACAAGCTCGAATGCCTCTACTCGTAGTGGCCATCTAAACACGTGTTCAGACTATATTGTTACATCACTACCCAATCCCTAAAGTTACATGTACCAAATATACAATCAAACTGAATTGAGCTTTCGATCGAACACGTAAGTTCCATTTCCATTACTCCTTCACGCCAGCTTCAGTTGCAATTCAGTTACCACAAGCAATCGTTGTAATTTGAATTGTATTCTAAACTCAATACGATCAAAACTACTTTGGAATATTCTGTAGCCGTAATAGCCGTAAAAGTGAAGAATATCACTTGATTTTTAAGGGGCACTTTAAGGCTCTCCTTAGTCCTCGTAGCGAATGATTGTGTTACGGCGATCCATCAAATCGGAGACGTTTCGAAGGCTTCTATTGAGGTTTTTGCCGCTCACTCATTTCCTGTGTCCCGGGGCTAAGATTTCGGCTGAATTTTTGCGAACACAATTAGATTTTTTGGAGCGTTTTTTCGTTGGGTCAGTGTTATATTACCGGTAACGGTTGGATAAAAATGTGGACTTTTTAGGTTGAAAGGTATCCACGCTCGATTTTTACCAAATCTTTTTGGGATTTATTTTTTACAATAGGCACGGCTATTGGACGGTTTTTGGCCAAGCTAAATGTCAACTCAAAAAAGGTAGACCATGTGCCTTACACAATCCATTTTTTTAAAAGATTTATGTCAAAGCTTCACCTAATTCCAGCGCATGATAAAAACTAGAGCTAAGCTTTTTGTCGTCACCCAAAAATTTGCAGTTTCCGGCTAAAAAAGGAATGTGGTAATGTGAGACCACGGAGAATTGCCACAGTTACACACGTGCAGATAAATGTGTTTTTTCCACTTGTTACCATATTTTGAGACAACAAACCTTAGCTACAGCTTTTTAGGGATCCTTCTTAAACATGGGTACAACTTAATATTAGTATATTTATAAAAATTGCTGCTTATAGGATATGTTCATTTGATCGCAAAACGCCATTTCATATTAAGTTTGGTATAGCAATATTACGTCCTATTTGAAGTCGTTGTGAAGGGGCGCACATTTTTATTTCTTGACGTGGCATTATTTTTATATTTTATTGTTTTAGTAGTTATCTCAAATAGTAGATACAAGTACTTGGCGTATTTATTTATCAATTACCTAACTAAAAAAGTGTTAAGAAATTGATCAATTTCACTGTGTCATTTTTATTGTAATTATTCACGATTTAGTAAAAGCACGGAATAAAAAAAACATAATATTTCGTAGTTTTGCAGTTGTTATGAAAGTATTTCAAATTACCCACGCATTTATTTTTAAATTTATTACAGAGAAGATTAACATATTTAAATGAATAAAAAATTGAAATAAGATTTAAAAAATTAAAAAACTTATACTAAAATTAAAATACACCTAAACAGTTTACCTATTGCATTTATTTTACACAGTTATATATTTAAAGTTAAAATATCTGTCATACGAGCAGTTTCAATAAGGATAAGAGGCACCACAAGGCATATATATATCAGAGCCTTCGAATGCGAAGACGGAGCAGGAAGCCTATACTAAACATCTTCGAATCCGTCCATATACAACGTGCTTCACCATTCCCTGAAAACCACAGAATTTTATTATTTAATATTAGTCTAGATAATTTGTTCTCACATCAGTGTATTTTATAAATTAAACTGTTTGCTTTTATTTTACACAATTAAGTCTATTTATTTTCTTTCCACAGAACCCAGCGCCAGACTAAACACAAACGCAACTTTTTACGTTCTCCTAGATTGTCACGTGTTACTGATTTGTGTTTTTGTTGTCGCTAATGGCGCGTGTTTTGGCGCTTCCTTCGCCTTGACGCAAAGCGGCAGAATCTGCGTACGCGCATGTGTCCATCGTTTTTGTGTTTTTAGGACGTTTATTTAGGTACTTAAGTTTTTCGTTCTGTCCTAATATGTGGATATATTTCCAATATGTATTACAGAAAAATTTAGTTTAATAATATCGGAAGAGTAATATGTAGGTCTATAAGAAGAGTAGTACAAAAAGCATTATTGCACACATGTCAGTCACTGATTAGAATTTGTAAGAACGGTTTGTTTATGTTTTTGTGTACATTATACTGTCACTCAATATAATTATTACTTACCATGATAACTAGTGTGATCATATTAGGTATACCTACTATTAGAATTCACTACAACCTACTGCCATTCCTTATTCTTATAAATCCAAATCTAGGGTCCAAATCCAAATCGGGGGCCTATTAAATAATTAAATTATGAATTGTAAAATACAGTTTAGGTGGCCTTGATGTAAAGATGTTAGTCGGATAAGTTTCATCTAAAATAATTAGGGTGATGAATTTAAGTTGGCATTTCACGACACTGTTAATTTTTCGATATTGGCATAAATATGCGCACCCTACTCAATCGGAAGTAGCTAAGTGTGACACAGCAGCACCTAATTATGGTTCCCAACCTGTAAGTTGTAATGGTTTCCTGGCACTTTGCGAAAATTGTCACAAGTGCCTTAATGCGTCTTTCGTGTCACTTAACTTTACAATGGACAGGAAATCGGTACGCTGTTAACAATAATACTATGTAATTTGCACTTTAACCCGGTCACATAAGGGATAATTTGCTGCGCTTAAAAGGGTGTTGCGGTCAAAACTCCGTTAAAATTAACACTTGAAGGTTTTGAGAGGGTAAAGATTGTGGTAAAAAGTTGCAAAGCGTGTTGTTTGGCCGCTTCCTGTGTGAAAGGTTTGGGAGCAAAAAAGGCGTCGAAAACAACAGCTCCAAACGATTTGTATGCACTTCAATACTCACTGATGGCCCTGTTATGTATTACAAGCGTTATGTTGCACAGTTGCATACAGATCACGTAGTGGTGGTTCGATATAATATTAAGCTTTTATAGCTCTGTAAAGTTGATATGTCAATACAGACCTACAAACAAATAAGACATGGAAGTCGCACGTCTTACAAAATTGCATTTTAAAAACGATCGTGCAAGTTTGTTTACAAGTATCCTTCAATAGGTACATTATTATTATATGTTTACTAGCAGTTACCCGCGGCTTCGCCCGCATACTAATATCTATTCACTGCGTGTTGATGTTTTCCCGCGATTATGTCGCGTTTGCCTTAACCGATTGAAGTGTGGCGGATGGTGCTTTTACCCGCGGTTCGGCCGCGTTCTATCAATTTTTATCATGATCGTATTAAACTTAAGGCCTAAATTCAAGATGGCGAACTTTTCTTGCAATTTTGACTTCAAATTCCATATGAAGAACTTTATTATCTCTAGGACCAGGGGTTTAGGCTGTGCGTGAATCTTTATCAGGGAGCTTCTTCTTTTATATATATAGATAGAAGATAGATATCAACTTGTATAAAATTAACCCACTAATAATAAAAAAAATTGTGATTGCTACGTTTTCCTTCCTTTAACTTCTTTAATTTATGATAACTTTAAAGTCTTTAAACCAAGTACCTAGTCACTGAAGTTAATTTTCATAGCAATAGAATAAGACGACACCAAATGAAACTGATGAAGAATGTAATGTTGACTTAGGGTGCCTTTCTACCAGAGCTATGCTAGATGGATACCTTTATAATTATGGCTACGCCGCGTAGCACATGCGTCAGAGATGTGCTATTGTGCTACTCCGAGAATGTGATTGGTGGATATCAAACATCTATATGTATAGCATAGCTCTGGCGGAAAGGTACTCTAAGGCTGCGTTTCCACCAGAGATGTGCGAGGATGTGTTTCCATACAAATGACACCTATTAATGACTCGAGCGATGTGTCATTTGTATGGAAACACATCCTCGCACATCTCTGGTGGAAACGCAGCTATAACTAGATTGGTATACTAAGTACATCTATCTCCGCTTTCTTGTACTGATAATATTAAATATAAGACATAAGACATTTATTTTATTCGTGGTATGGGCTTACAACAATAGTTAGCCTGGTTCCTGCACTAGGCAAAGCATGTACTGCAGGGTCTGCGGGTAACCAAAATTCGGAAAAGATACTTAAAGTAAACAATATATATGAATGAATGAAGATTTGAGTAATTTGTGCATACATACATATGTGTATGTGTGTATGTGTAGGTGTCTATGTGTGTGTGTCTATACGTGTGTAGTGTGTACATGTTGAACAAATGTTTACATTCACTGTACAACTCTTGTTGAATGTGAAGTACTTAAGATGTTGATGTCATATTTGCAATGTGTTTACTTAACCTTATAGAGACATAATTAAACATACAACATTATATAAAACTAAAATATACAAATTACAAAACTAAAACTTACCTAAAATAACCCACACTGCATCGTACCTGGCCCAAAGGTTCCCATAATGCCTGCAGCGTTCCCTCGCTGCACTGCTATGGAAACCTGTTGAACCAGGTACGACCCACAGCGAGGATCGTGACCCCTGTCCCGAAGCCGCCGACCAAGCTCCTTAAATAGGCGGCGAGCCTCTGAGCCCCAAGGTCCCGCTGTTTCTATATCCACCGGCACAAACTCATACCCCGATTCCAGGGCGGAGTACTTATTATGCTTGGCTTTAGCGGCGGTTTCAGCCGCCGAACCCGCACATCTTATGGTCCGCCTCAAGTGGGACGCAGCGAATGTGCTAACACAAGTTGCGTCCCACAAGAGGCAGCGTCCTCTCCGCCATGGGATCAGGGTTAACCCATCCGGTCGTTTCCCATCAGTACGACTTAAGCCAGGGGGCTCCAAGACGCACGGCACGCCGGCTGATATCATTGCTCGACGGACGATTTCGTTTACTGTCTGGTGCCTCGGAAGCCGACCAGCGCACCTCTGGCAGCTCAAACCGTGGTGGCCATTTTCTGCTACCAACGCCCCGCATTTGCAACGATGAGCCTCACACACCTTAGCCCCCAATCGGAGGGCCACTGCTATTCTCACGGAGTCGTTGTCCAACAGTGTACCTAGCTGGGGCGAGGGCAGTGCATGTAGCCAGGCCCCTGACTCTGGTTGTGAGACGGCCTTAAGACGCGCCAAATCTACTCCCGAGGAACCAGACAATAATCTTGTGTGTATTCCTTTGCTCCAAATGTCATCCCATTGCCTCTGCATGGTGGGGTCGTCAGGGCGTGTGTCACCAGGGACTTCTACCGACCACCTTGCGAGCGCCTCCGAAACGAATGGAACCGGGGAGCTATTGTCACCATTGAAAGGTAAAATTCGAGTGACAAGTTCCACGGTCCCATGTGAAGAAGCTAGAAAGGCAATCAGGCCGACGTCCTGTACGCGACGAATCCCAAAGCCACCCAAGCGTATTGGGAGACTCGCTTGTATCCACTGTTTTTCGGTAAGATTGACGTTTAGTAGAAATTCTAGGGTGGACTTTAGTTCGTTGTCTATTTCTTTTGCTTCGTTTGTATAAAGCCATGACGGAGAAAATAATTAAGATACTAAGTACAGTACTTAAGATTGATAACGAGTAAAACTATGGTACATACCTAAATTTTTATTTATTTATTGAAATATGTAATACCAATATACCTAAACGCAAACAATTCCAACAAGTTTTTATGAGAAACCATTATAAGTGTACACTAAGGAGTACATTCTGTGGGTACCATTTTAACACATTGAGTAAAAAACAGCGTTCCTGCACCACTTTGTAAATTATCGCCATATAAAGCTCGCATCGATTCCTCTCGACACTTACCACATAGCACCAGAATAATCGCCTGACACAAAACACTTATTAACAGGGCCCAACGTCAGCTTCCAATGAAAACGAAAATGGCAAGGGTATGTGACGAGAGGAGGAATTTAAGAAGTCTTTCAATGTCACCGTCACAGGTATGTTGAAGAAGCAGTCCAGATTATTTCCAAAGTATGAAAATAAAATGCTGTAAATTTTTTCTTTTGTAGCTAAACGAAATCACTTTTTTGGAATCATCACAAATTATCGGAAATAACTATTTTGATTTGCGATTTTAATCAGTCACAACGTTTAAAAAATCATAATAATTTAAAGTAAAATTATCATGTTTTTTTTTATTAGGTACCTATATTTTATGATATTTCCTATTTTTAACGGAATCAAATTGTTGATATTTTGGTAAATACCTAGGATATTTTAGTTAGAGGTGTCGAAACTCTTATACAAAATTAGGTACTTAGGTACTCAAAATAATTTTTATTTTGAAAACTATAAACAATATTACTTATGCAGAAACAATAAACTAAATCTTAAAATAAACCTACGAAAATACAACTAAATTATAAATAAAAATTAGGTACTTATTTATAATTTATAAAATCTTACACACATATGGCTTCGTTCTCCTTTGCTGGTTATATGGAGTGGGATATTCAATTTGTTATAACTACCTCGTATACTAATATTCAGGGTAAAGTTACTGAACGAGTCTTTAGTAGACGAAGGAAGTGTTAAACGAGGAAGAAGATATAAATATATTATTACGAGGAGCTCGTATAATGCAGAATGAGACAGTCCTCAATATAAACTCGTCTCTCCATCATTGTATTGTTGGGTCTGTACATAAATCTGTTAACGTTACACATATGGAATTCCACTTGTTAAAAGGTTGTAAGTCCGCCGGATTCAATGGGACATAAGCTTCTTATCGTTAACAAAGTAGTGAGGTGATAAGCCGTGTTTGGCGGAGAAGGATGTTATTCCAATCACGTAGCGCGTATAGGCGAAACAACAGTGAAATCAGACCAGAATCTGAACGTTTACCTCTTATCTGAAAAGATTATCACAGCATCGAATTTCCAACAAAGTGTAACTCCAGTACCAACATTCAACAACACATGGCTGAACCCAATATTCATTTGATTTTACTGATTGGCCTTCTGGGCACATGGACTGACAAAATTGCTATTTAGGCAGCTCGCTTAACAATTTTAAGAGAGCAAAAGAAGATTGAATAGCGAAGATATTAGGGACATATACGCATTGATCGTCCTGCAGAATTCCGAATGAAGATGAAATTTTTGTCGAAGTTTTGCTTTTTCAGCCAACGTCCAGACAACAGCCTGTGTCCTTAGAGTCGGCGCGGAAAGTAAAAGCATCTGACAGCAAGGCACGTGCCCTCGCTTTCCAAACAAATCATGAGTTGGCTGCAAAGGCAAATGTTACGATCTGTTCAATTTGCCTTTAACATACGAGTATCTTCATAAGTATCGTGTGCCGTGTACGCGAGAGAGATAGAAGCTGGTACATGACCCAGACTCTCATGTTAAATATCCAGCAGTCCTAGTATAAGCTCTGTGTTATCATGATCCAATTTTTGCAGCAAATGTGCGGCCACAATTGCTGTACATAAATCAGCACCCCCGTATACAATTCTAATTGATAACCGCATGTGACCTGATCTTCAACTCGATGCTCTTAAAGTGGATTGTTTTTCTTTCACCTGCAAAGACCTATACCATGGTTGGCCTCAAAATAAATGTCAAGGGTGTATCTTAACTGTATACCCTGGTGTTTATATTGATAGAAAATTCTCGCACTTTCTTTAAATTAAGGTAGCTGTCATAGTCGTCACGTTCCGGACAAAGTAGACTTTCTCGAGACCAAAGTACATCGAGGGAAGGTCTCGGTTTCGATCACGTTATGCTGGTCAATCTGGGAATCGCCATGCTCCCGCGCACCCAGTGACAATAAGCAGTATAAGCATCAGACGCCAATTACATTGTTGCTGCTCTTTGAGTCGCCGCCGGCGGCACGTTTGTCATCCCGATGGATAATGGTGCAGATGTGTGGCCGAAAAACTGCTGCGTAACCCGAATATGTGGAGCTTTGGTTTTATGTTTGTAGCGATATACGAGTAGGTACATGTACTGAATAAACGAGCCGATTTTATAAGGGCTAGTGCATTCATTGGAAGGGAGAATTCAGGTTTAACAGTAACCTGAAAAGGAAAATAAATAAGTTAAGCTCATATCACTTTTGAGAACCCATATATAATATTTAACATATTTTTTTTTTACTTAGGATTGATGATGCCAGGATCCGCTTTCCTGATCCCTTATATAATTCTATACTACGAACGATCCTCGGCCCTCAATAGCCCAGCCCATTGCTTGTTAATAACATGTTTTAATAACAATTATTTAAAAGGTATATTTGAAAATTGTACCACAGTAGACAATAATTATATCACAGTTAACCATATTTAATACTTGATTTACATAATGTTAAAAAATGTTGTTAAATGGTATGCCACTGAAATAAAGTGAGAAAGCTAAGTAAAGACCTAAGAGGAGAAGCAGAAAAAGAGGGTAGAAGCTAGGTAAGAATTAAACATTTGTTTTACAACAGTCAATTTAAAACCGCACGTCGTTAGGACTAAGATAAAAGTTTGTATCACTGGTGCATGTCAGCTAAAAGTGTCCAACACTAACATACTTTACCTATTAAAATACTTGAAAAAGCGGTGTCTGTTTGCCATGTAAAGGTATTCTAAAGAACAAGCAGTAAACT
The DNA here is from genome assembly GCA_025490895.1 of Thaumatotibia leucotreta. Taxonomy (NCBI): domain Eukaryota; kingdom Metazoa; phylum Arthropoda; class Insecta; order Lepidoptera; family Tortricidae; genus Thaumatotibia; species Thaumatotibia leucotreta. The sequence goes on from JALPQI010013058.1 coordinate 16,209, forward strand.
TTATGTTTATTCCACTTTATGCCACTAATTCAAGCATCTTTTAACAACGGCTTCCGCCGAAACGACTCGATGGTTGTTGCTCAAAACCTGTGAAAACTAACACGACTTGCCCGTCTTGTTAAAATTCACAACTCAAACACCTTTGTCCGGACCGTGAAGAACAAATAAGTCTCGCGTGAAATTCGGATTACTATGATTGCAGCTACAGAAACCAATAAACTACACAACGGACTTTATGTTTTTGTAAATAAGGGTGTAAATCTTTAGGATGGTAACTATCGAGCGCATTACATTTTCAATTTTGTGGTAAATACCAACGATAATAATGACTGTTAAATCAAACTTGCTGTGAAATTTCAATTATGTACCATAAGAGAATGTATCAAAGTTTTAAATGGCTAGCGTATCCGCATCTGAACTGTCAAAAACAAGGTTTGTCCCCTGATAAAAAGTTCACGCATCGATATACTATCAACAGTAAAGCTGGTACATTTAACAACTTCTTTGAGATTGCGTTGTAAAAGCTCGTCGAGGTGCGAACGCTGAGACTTGTGTAAGTTATTCAGCAAAACAACATACCGTGATGCTGGTCGTAAAAGGAGCAAGGATGCGGAATAAGAATAGGTTGAAATAACTTCTTTAAAACCACCTTCTCTTATTTAGATCTTTGAGCTTTGGCCACTTTCAATTATCTACTATCTACTGGTATTTTTTGCATAAGGCATAAGTTTGGTACATTAAATTTTGTGAGTATGTACACTCTCGGTAAATGTATACGGTGAAATTTTGTCATAGAAAATAATGCAAATGCTAATTTGAATTATTTTGTTAAAATATTTATAGTAGATGTAGTATAATCCTTTTTTTAAATAAGATTGTAAGGTTGTATTGATAAATAAGGTTGGTTGTATTTCCCATACTTTATCATCGAATCGAAAAAAACATTGAAATTGACGTTAGATTGGTTTGTAATGTAGAATGTTTTATCTACGGAATCATCTGACGTTAAGGTTCCGTATTTCTTGGATTGAATGAAAATGTCAGGGAAATTTCAATACAATCTGATGTTAAAAACAGTTACATTTGCTCTATAAATATTTAAAAAAATATTGAATATCAGTCTTTTTGCTTCCAGTATTTTCTGTGTAAAATTCCACCTGACCCATTTAAAAGCAAGTGTAAATTCTAGTGCGTATTTTGTTTTCACCTGCTTGAGAAAATAGGATAATTATATGCAGTTAATTATCATCAAAATTCACTAAATAAATACATTCGAGTGTATTTTGATGACCCACATCGCAAGAAATAATTGGATGTCTAAGAGGGTCTCAAAGTAAACCACGCGACCGTATAATATATCATTACTATTGATGATTTTAGTAGGTACGGGGAGTTCAAATAAAGAGACAAAGATATTACATAGATTGCTATTTTAGTGTGATTAGACTATTGCCTAGGTGTCGATGAGGTGTTGGCAATTACAACCGACCAAAACTGGCAATTTAGTTGAAAAGTGTTAAATGAGTAATCTCTGAGAGCTCTCTCAACTTTGTGAGCAGAACCTTGGAGTTTAAAGGTGCTAACAATAAAAGTAGTACAGTGTACATAAATGGCAGTGATAAAGTGTCTTGAATTTTGCTCGTAGCAAAATAAAAGATGGATACTAAAGCGATTCTCAAAATCTTATGGCAATGTCATCCCATAAAATCCATAACTAGCAGCTGTGACGGAAGGTAAGTCAACATCAATGTAACGCATAGCGCGCCGTGAAATCTGTCGCGAAATCTAAAAGCCGTTGCGGATCTATGAATGCCGAACGAGCCTAAATCAAAGCACATGTGTTTGTAATGCTGACACCCGTTCAGCGCGTCGAATCGGCGAAGAAAGCCCGTACAAATCCCTAAGAAATAACCGAAAAACCGAAATTTTTCTGCGATTCGTCACAGCGCCGCGATTTCACGGCTCCCTATTACCGTATCCTGCTATACGTTCGAATAAAACTACCTTTATTGCAGTGAGGTGTCGCACACTTTTGTGATCCCGATATCGTCGGGTTGGAACGAATCGGGTTTAGAAATGCGGCCGATTTATCATTCTTAAACGTTGCCCGAACTTTACATGATATCCAATAAATGGACATCCCCTGCGTCTGTGAAATGTCACGTTTCAGAACGGTTTTTTGACACGTACTGACATTTATTTTCTTATGACACGTAGGAGAATCCAAGAAGCTGCGTAAATTTATTGTTACGAATGTACTTCTTTTGTAGCAGGCAATTTTAAATATGCATACCTAGATACGTGCAAAAAAACTTACTCGCATCATAATAAAAATAAAACCGCCTTCAAAAATTGGCCCGATCTAAAAAGTAAAAAATAATTTTTGGTCTTACTTCTTAGGATTTCCTACCCAAACCTTTAAACCTTTTACCCTATTCATTGAAATAAAATATTATGGCTAGGTATGCTACAGATTTCTTAGAAGTCGGTGTCAAGCCAGATACGTTCATAGGTATATATTAGATAGAGCTTTGTAACTTACTGTCCTTACTCCGATTATACTTTTATCAACAGAATGATCTGCCTCAGTAATTTTGATGAAAGCATAATCGGAGTGACAGTAAGTTACAAAGCTCTGTCAAATACTTATACTCGCGAAGTGAAAATATTTGGCTTGGCACCGACTTCTAAGAAACCTGTAGCATACCTAGCCATAATATTTTATTGCAATGAATAGGGTAAAAGGTTTAAAGGTTTGGGTAGGAAATCCTAAGAAGTAAGACCAAAAATTATTTTTTACTTTTTAGATCGGGCCAATTTTTGAAGGCGGTTTTATTTTTATTTTAAAATATTTTATTTTTTGCTGCTTAGTAGTGTAATTTATATGAAATCGTTATTTAGTATGCTCTAAATACTTATAATTAGAATGTACTGCACTGTAGTAGGCCAGAAAACCTGAACTGGCTAACTTATATGAATACAACAAACAGTCTGTGCGATATTCAAAGAATTATCCCATTATCAAGGAGATATACATTGTATCATCAGCAGGTATGAATAATTTCAAAGATTATAGGTAACAGCCTTTAGCATGCCTATATTATTTAAAGAATCACTAACCGCTTACCAGCATGTCATAACTATTAAGCAAACACTTGAATAGATCTCGAAAATGTATGACAGTTGTTATATTCAAACAATTATCCTTCAACTCCTAATCGTTAAGGAGCTATACCTTTCATCATCAGCTCACCAACATGAGACTATGACCACCTAAAGGCAAATACTCGAATAGCTTCCAAAATACACAACATATATTATATTTTAAGAATTATCCCCCAACTCCTAATCTCTAAGGAGTTGTACCTTCCATCATCAGCTCACCAACATGAAAGGATGACCACCTAAAGGCAAATACTCAAATAGCTTCCAAAATACACGAAATATGCTATATTTAAAGAATTATCCCCCAACTCCTAATTGTCAAGTAGTTGTACCTTCCATCATCAGATCACCAACTTAAGACGTTCATGACTGGACGCAAATACTTGACTAATCTTCGAAAATAAATTAAAAATGTCATGTGTGGCTACAATATTTGAAGAGTTCCCTCGATTTCTCCAGGATTCCATCATCATATCGGGATTCGGTGACAATGGGACCAACTAGAAGGTATACTCTTTCATACAAAAAAAGAATCTTCCAAATCGGTCCACGCGTCTTCGAGTAATCGGGGAACATACATAAAAAAAAAAAAGATTTCGACGAATTGTAAACCTCCTCCTTTTTGAAGTCGGTTAAAAAGTTGTGATTTGCCTATAAAATACATCCTAGGTTTGTGCTTAGGCTAAACAACGATATATTTTTTTAATAAAAGCTAAGATTTGATTATGCTGATATGATTTATAGCGAGTTTAATTTATAAAATGGCCCGTAAGAGAAACCTTTGTGCTGTACAGATTTTTTAATTTTTTTTGAAATTCGGGTAAGCATGTCCTATGATATTTATTTTATAGTAAATAGTGATTTTTTTTAATTTTTCATGCTTAAACATTAACATTTAAGTTATATCGACAAAAATTGAAACCCATATCATAGGTCTAAAATAAATTAAATGCTATTTGTACCTGAAAGTTATGTTATGTCTCAAATATTCACCCACATGAAATAACCGAAAACATTAAGATACCTAAATCAAACAAACCAGTACTTATCATTACCTTAAAATCTTGATCAAAGCTAAAAAGTTAGTCAATAATTGTCATAAACTTACTCGGAACATAAATTACGACTACCTAGTTATTATACCTATGGTAAGACACAGTTATTAAGTATTTTCACTAAATTATGATTTTGTGAAGGTCAGACTAATTCGATGTATTTACGCGGGTGGCGCAGGACCGGTCATTCTGGTAATTATTGAGGGTGGCCTATGTCCAGCAGAGGAAGTATTTTGACTCATAACTATAAAAGATTTCCTCATTGTTAATTTTCTTTCATAGCATTCATTAGTTGGTACTAGGTAGTAATCTGGCCTACGTAAGCAGAGCTGGAATTTCCAAATTCCGGTAAGTATTTTTTTAAATTTTGCCAATTTAGGGGTTGTTGTTGTTGTTTTTCTGGCCACTTTTTCCGCAACTCGACATCAAACGTGCCTATTTTGCGTGGTCCCAACGCTGCACGCTGGCCCGGTATTTGTTGTGGACTTAACATACACCCTTGAATTTCTTCGCAGGTGTATGCAGGTTTCATCACGATGTTTTCCTTCTAAAGCACTTGTGAATATTAAATGTCGTACATAAGTTTTTGATAAACTCATTGCTACGAGCCGGGGATCGAACTCACGACCGAATTTAAGGGTTATTAATTTATCAAATAAAAAATAAATCTAAAACGCTGGACCTCTGCGGTAAAGGTACCTACTGAGGATGCTGGATGTATTTCCTCACTTTATCGTGTTGCTAATAAGCTGAGCAAGGTCCTTGTTTCATTCATCAATTAGTGAAATGTTTCTAAATTACGCAGTAACTAATTTTAGAATTATAACTAACGTGAGACTCAAACATATTTAAATATTTATCACACGAGTTACTCACGTAATTTAAGTCGATAATTGCTCGACATGTTTCGATCCATTTAGAAGATCCTCATCATGGAGTATCAGTAATATGTCGAGCAATTATCGATTTAAATTACGTGAGTAACCCGTGTGATAAATATTTAAGTAACTAATTTGTCGACTACGAGTACACACAAGTACTGGGGGGCTATCATGATCTGTTAAATACGATTCAGTTTAGGTTCAGCTTGTCAGATTTTGACAGTTATTCTATGAAATTGACACATCGCGATTCTGATTACGCCGGGTTGAACTGAATCGCATTAGTAAATCGTGGAGTAACTAGCCCCCCTGAAATACGTACCTGTTTAAAAAATTTAGTGTCATTCTCTAAATTTTGTCAAGTTCAGGAAACTTGTATTCAAAACAAGTTCTGAAATTCCTGGATAACACGATTTAGTGTAGATAAGTCTGTATTAGCAATGCGTCGAGGAAAAAAGTCATAAGGGAATTCAAATTCATCAGGCGATTCGTCTGTTCGTTTGCCACCTATAGCATAATAAAAAAAAATTGAATAACACTAATCATATTAATGCTGGTGGTAGGATCTCGTGCAGAGTCCGCCCTGATAGCTACCACCGTCTAACCTGTTAACCTGCCGCTAAATAGCAGTGTTTGCAGTGCTGTGTTTCGGTTTGGGGGTAAGATAGCCGGTGTAATTACTGACTTAGATAGAGGCAAAAGGCGATTTTCTGATCGCTATGTCCATGGGCCTCAGTTCCTGCTTTCCATCAGGTGAGTAGAGAGCTCAGTTATCTTCGTCACATAAAAAAAAATGTATATGAAGGGTGGAAAGAACATGACTAGACATTCAAATTACAAAAGAATAAACCACCTTACTTTTAACAGAAAAAGGTGTAAATTTACCCTGATTTTTTTAAGCACTGGACATGTTTTTTCCATGGACCCTTCATATATATATATATATATTAGGACCGCACTACCTGACTTACTAGTAGGTATAATTGGTATTATAGGTTATTAGGTGTTATAGCAGGTATTATAGTATAGGAATAATATGTAGCTCTCTAAATCACAAGGTGCTACTTAGTTGATTACTTATCACATCATAAGCCTGTTTCAATCTATTTGGACGTTTTAAATGTAATGCCCCATAATCGCCACGCTGGGCAAGTGGGTTGGCGATCGCAGTTAGTGTTTCCACTATAATAATGCTGCTGCCCTGATGGGCAAAATAATAGATGTGTGGTCAGTACGACGCATGGAAAGAGTTGGGGTGGTAAACAAATTTATGAATTCTTAGATTCTTACTGCCATCACCACAAAGCGATTTACTACAATAGTTTTGCAGGAAGTAGCCAACTTATTTGATCTGACTTGAGCTTTAACATATTGAGTTTGGCTGCTTTATGCATTTACAAAATATCGAAGTTGGTGGTTTTCTGCATAACTACGGTCATACACGTTTCAATAAAAACTTCTCATGAAAAGTCTCGGAAGCCACCGGGAAAATCTCCCTTTGAGAATGTTCTGCAATTTCCACATTACTAGTCTGGATATAATCTAGATCCTATTTAAATTGCTATAGGCGTTTCTTACCAGATATCATCGCTACCGTTCACGGCCAACTCATTATTTAGTAATTACACGTTCCGAAACAGGTCGGTTATGTAAGTGAACCTGTAGTTGTTTCTGGATATTCTGGTTTAAGTACCTGTATTTTGTATGTGTGTGTTTGTGCGCATGTGTGTCTGTGTGTTGTAATTTGATTAACTTGATGGGTGTATCGTTGACATGAGGGTGGCAGGTTTTTTTCTACCATGAACTTGTCAATAAAGTTTTTGATCTTCGATATAATCTATTCAAGTAATATAATGTAATTAGCTGCCTATACTTGTTACTCGTCTTTGTTTTTCTAAAGTTTGTTTATAGGTGAAAATTAGGTATAATAAAAGATATTGTTATTTCAATAAGTTGATATTTATTAAGACTGAGAGATCAAACGAAAGTCTTGAAATTCCTTAACAAATATTACTTAATACTAAAACTTATTCTAATGCCAAAAAGAGTAATCGAATGTAAATTTTAAATGAATGATTATGAACCTAATTAATTGACACATAAGGAAGAATTCATTAAGTAAATTCAAATCTACAACTAAACATGAAAAAAAATCGAATGAAACAAAAAGCTTAACTAAGTAAACAAATTTCTAAATTTAAGTCTAAAAAATTGACACATTCGGCCCGTTTTAGAATACAAACTAACTTATATACTAATGAACACTGAGTAATGTTATCTAGCTTAGGTCCTAACTGCATTTACAGTAGGTACTAAAACTTACAAACTATTAAAGCTTTTGTCACTGATACGTCTTATTTTATTACATACTAGGTATTACAAACTAAGGGATCACCTAACTAAACACTGGATTTGATACCTATTGAGCAATTACAATTTTCTATATTACTATCATTCCCGAGCAGCACTCAATGTTATTATTACAAACATACATTGTATTAATTACCTTCAAATAATCATCTTTACTTAACCTAATTAAAGCTTCGTTTATAAAATCTTCGTATCACAGACAACAATAATATAACTCTTTTACAACTAATGGAAGACGTTGGATAAAGATAAAGAAACTAAGCAGAAACTGCTATGATCAAGAATTTGAGAAGATAGCCTGAAACTGGTGCGTTGATAATTACAGTGCAGTTTGTCGTTAAAGCTGTCTACCAAAACTTGATTGGACAATTTATACTGTTACATTATATCAAAACTAATTTATAGCGAGTGGCGCTACACCGTGTTCGCTCGGAGGTATCTATAACGCTAGAGATCACAGTTAAACGACACCTAAAATCACATTTAAACTCCGAGCCGAATTCGTTGTATCACCAACTCACTGCACTAAGTCTAATGGAAGACATGGAAAACTCGCGAAACGCGAGCTACTAAATCTACTTGTTGGAAGACAAGATTTTGTTTTCACTGCGTATGTTTACCAAAAAAATATTTAATCAGAAAAGAATTGAAAATGGAAGACAGTATGATTTAGATAATCTGGCGTTAGATTAATAATAAATTTTACATACGAAACAGTTGTGCTTGTTGGCGGCGTAGCAGATTTCCCGCACTTCGTTGGCCAGGTTGTCGTTGATTTCAGAACCATCGGATATCAGCTCGAACCGATTCGTATTCACGATGTTCTCATTTTCGGCGTTGTCGTCTTCCACTGGCGCCGGTTTGACCGGATCCAAGGGGTAGAAGAAGTCGGAGAAAGGCACTATAATAGGCTCCTCAGGATATGCAGTCTTTTGTGATGGCAGGTCAGCGCGCGGTGAGTTGTTGGAGATGAGCTCTCCAAGCTTCGACCAGCACTTGTTCAGATTCACACGCGTAGAGCTCGCCACTTTACGAGGAAGCCTGGGTTTTGAGTTCTGTAATAGAAGAAAACACAAATAAGTCTCAAGCAAGAACCAATAATCAGCTTAGGGGGATATTCTGAAAAATGCGCGAAAAGTTTTAAAGAGACTTGAAAGTTCAACGAAAGTTAATCAATACATACCTGTCGGTTCAGAAGCTTTGCCCAAGGCGACCTTGGAGGCGACACCTCCTTCGGCGGTGAATTATCATCCTTAGCTAAACACATCTTAACTAACGTTAATGCTACGAACTTATTACGAACTATCACTACGATAGAGAGAGCGACATGCACGCACGAAGCGTCAGAAGGGAATGAGTGAATCAGGAAGGGCAGCTCGGCTTATATAGCAGGGGGAGGCTTAGCGCGCGCGCGACGCGCGTGCGTCGGGAGCGGGGCGCGCGCGCAGCACGAGCGGTAGCGCGCGTTCAGACTGGTTTTTACGGACAACTTCTACGAAGAAAGGCTTTGACGTGCCGCGACTTAGAATAGTTACTCGTACAGAATAGATTGCGCTCGTAAAGATTTATTGATGACCAACTCTCAGATGACTGTTTGATGAGTTTTGCTTTTGTTTTTGTTTGTATGGCTCATCAGATTACATATGAAGGAAAGATGAAGAGTATCAGATGCTTATCGTGTTAGTCCGAGCTGGATTTGGGATTCAATGTGCATTGTTCTTATCAAAGCTCGTTCGTGCTCGCACCCACTGTGGTTCTGTCACTCCGTGGGCGATTTTCTAGCAAAATAAACAGCGCTATCGTAAGCACTATGAATCACTGGCAGCTGAGGCTTAGAGCTGGATAGATAAGTTCCTTTACAGATTTATCATAGCACGACGGTGTCGCTTCCTGCGATTAAATCGCTGCGCCGGCGGCTGCAAATCACGTACTGCGCCCTGATAAATCATTTCCTCCGGTCAGCCTAGTATACATGGCGGTTAGCGATGCTAGCGCACCTAGATATCTATCACGCTAGAACATAGAGCCCCATATACTAGACGATAAATCATGGAACAGGCTTATGAATCGTTTCTTTTATTATCCAGCTCTTTTAAAGGATGTGCTCAGGGCGATTACATTAACGAGTTTGTCAGTAGATGCTGAGTAATTTGAGATGGCGTATAACAGGTAGGGATAAATCTTTTGCAACTTCTGCTACTATTATTCGTTTTTTCTAACCTGTTTTTAGAGTTCCGTAGTCAAAATGAAAAAATGGAACCCATATTTAATGTATTTAGACCATCTTACACAATCTAGGGTCAACTTTAACTATTATGGGATTAACAGGTTAAATCAATACATTTTTGAGTCATCTAATCGTTTAATCTCAGGTTAGTGGCCTAAACTTGAAAGTGCACCATAGCGTCAAAACTAAATATTTCTGCGTTTACTATAACGATTGATATAAATCAAGCACATGTAATGATATAATGATTTACTTACCTCTCATAGAAAAAATGTTGATATCATGTAAAAGCCTCAATCATTTCAACAATGCAGAGAACATAAAAATTTATTGGAAATATTGTTTAATCGCGTCCATTAATCCGCTTCGATGTTATCTTAAGTGCTTGTTTTCAACATAGTATTCGAGCCGATCAGTAGATAAACCTACCTAACAAACGTAATCGGATACTTTCGAGCGACGAAAAATCGGATAATTAACATAAACATTGTTTATAAATATTTATTTTACTAATTAATAATCTGTATTAACACTTTAACGATCTATGTCAAGCTGGATTACCTATTCTTATAAGACAACCGTTATTCCTATTGCAAAAACCGATTAGGTAATTATATTTTTTTATAATCTTATTATTGTCGAAGTAGGTGACTATGATGATGGTGCTGCCTATCATCAATCATCATTATCATCAATATAAACGAATGGTCAGTGACATTTTACACATAACTGCGCCAATCCACGTACTCAGCGTGGCGATTACGTGTATTTACCTCCTATGTATGATCTGTTGATTTTGTATGTATGTAAGTAGGTATCTTATTATTTGTGGACCAATTTACGATTATAATTTATTAACTGTTAATCTTTATTGGCCTTTTAATTCCAAGTGGGATGCAAAAACAAATTTGAATCACGCATTTGTAAAAAATGCGTTAAGTATTTTCTTTATATGACCGAGCAATTAAATTGTATATGAATGTATTTAAACATGAAATTAAATGCAAGCGGATGTCATTACAATTTTATAGTTTTAGCTCGATGCGTAATATCAGGTATGTATTTTCGGATTTCTTCTGTAATACCCACCTTAACGGGTTTCGATTTTACCCTAAAAATTATTTCATCATAATCCATTTTTAGGTTTTAGGCAAAGGTCTAAATCAGTTAGATTTAGGTACTTTATTAAATACTCACTAGAATAGAAATACAGGTTTTTAAATAAAATTTCATTAGGTTAATTAAAACGTCAAGAGTGAGAGAAAAGTTATAGAAAAACAAGATAGGAGGCGAAATATAATTTTACGCTATAGATTGTATTTTTTGCTGATTTTAAAAAGTAAATTTTACCTAATCTTCGCCAAAAACTACGACTTTAATTTACATCACGATACACTTATATACAAATAAGTACCTATTCTATAGTACATATGCAATATTATGTATTTAATATATTTTGCAATGTAATTTAAACACAAAACTTAAGTGTTGTGCCTTGTAATTGAAAAAAAAATACGTATGATATTTCCTTAACATTGCATTAAGCGAGTACATCTACATAGTAATGTTGTTGTTTAATTAGGTACAAAAGTGTTAGGAACACTGCGGTTGAAATCAGTTGTATTGCATATGTTAAACCCCAATAAAAAACTAGTTATTCGAATCAGCTCAGTGAAAAGTTGAAAACTAGTTTCGTAGTAAATAAAATAATACTTACTTTTATATTCTT
>JALPQI010013059.1:0-32501 GCA_025490895.1 Thaumatotibia leucotreta
TCATTGCCAAGCTTGTTGATGTCGTCCATGATGGCGACCCAGAACTCCATCACGTCCTCGCTGCGCCGCTCGTTGTTCTCGCGCCATTGCCGCAGCAAATCTTTTATTTCTGTCAACAAAATGTTATCAACTTTACTATTAGTAGTAACTAGTAATGACTATCTGAGGTCTGGCATAGGAGAGTAAGAAGCGATGTTATTAAATTTAAATACAACCGAGATACAAGCTCATGTTTGAGGCAACAGAAACAGGACATCGACGAGAATTATTTATACCAATAACAACAAACCATATTTTTTTAATCCTATAAATGAACTAGAGGTATTTCCCCACTCGCAATTAGGTACGTTGGTTTAAGACATTTAATTTACTTTTTGATATTTAGAGTAATTTGAAGCAAGAAATAGATGAAAAACTTTTCACACGGCAATTTGAAATGGATATAATAGGTGTGCGCTTAGTTGGTTCCGAACCTCCAATGCTGAGATCTTCGTAATTATAAGACATAATTATGTTGTTTTATTCACAGAACAGTATATTGCTGACTAAATTGAAGTAGAATTTCAGGAATGTCGTCTGAAAACTCGGGAAAACTCATGCAGTCATTTTCAGAATTCAGACAGTAATCAAGCAAGACAGTGTCACTACTGTCACTGTCATCGTCAGAATTGTCATCGAAAAATGATGGATGACTGGTTATCAGAGACAACAGACGAAAAGAGGTAAATAAATTATTTAAAAAAGCTTTTGTATCATAAAATAATACATTGACAACAAATAGTTTCATATTCGTACAAATGAAATCACAATGAAATAATCATTGAATATTTTGTGGAGCAAATATTTGTGAAATGCTAAAAAAACCATGGCAACAAAATAAAATAAACATTTCCTTGTCTATGGTGAAACATAAATTCGTTCAACGCACGTACCGTTCATTATGTTTTTTTTTCTTTGTCAAGAATATATAGAAATCTGATTATAGCACATTGCCACGAAGCGTGATATCGACGTTTGAGTACGTACATCGGAATACAAAAGTTTTGTGACTGCAAGCAATAGAACGAGACGTCTGCAATATGTCGGACTATTTGGAAATATTTTTAGATTTAGCTTAGCTTAGTACTCGTGTATAGAACTAATTCAAAGGTTTATTTTAGTATAATCGACAGTATGCAAGATATTTGACAATCAATAACTCGAGGTAAGTACCGTTACTGCGCGTTAACAATACAATGTATTCATTTCTTTCTTCCTCGTTCATAATGCTCGACTTTTTATGTCTCAATGGCCTTTATCTTGGGGTTTTGTTTTCTTTTGTCCTCTGTTTGCACTTTAAACGAGTTTGTGTAACCCGAAATCGGTGATTGTGATTGTGATATTTATACGAAGTTATTTTGTGACAGATCGATAAGAAGAATAGCACTGTGAGATCGGATACGGTCCTGGCCGTATGCTCGTCTCCCGTGGAGTGGGCGATGCGCGTGAAGGCCGCCGCGACGGTCTGACGGCGCGCGAGCCCCCGCCGCGAGCGTGTGCCTGACAACATGGAGCAACTTGTTCAGTGCCCCGTGTGCACCCTCTTTCTCCACAATGGCATGTCCTTGGAGTCCCACCTCGACACCCATCCTAAAGACCAAGTCATCAAAGCCCTGTGCAATCTATCCGCTAACAATGCTGGCTTTGGAAGCCGGACTTCCACCCCTATGCACTCTGAGCGCTCCTACAGGAGCCGGTCGAGAACCCCCGCGGAGGACAGCCCTCGGTGGAGCGGCCGCGGTATCGACAATGAGAGATACTGGAGAAGGACCCCCAGCAGGAGTTCCAAAACACCTGCATCCAGTATTGTTAGAAATGCAACTCCATCAGATATGCAAATGGGGGAAATCAATTTTGAAAATAATTCCAATAATGCTACAGCTAGCCCCTACCCAGGTATGTCTTTTATGAAACCTGACAAGTCAACTCAGCCCTTCATGCAGAATGTCCCTGGTCCTGAGTTTGATCCACAATATGTGTACTACCCGGACCAGCAGGAAGATAAAGAAATTAAGTATTCACGCAGCGCTGAGTACAGTGCCATAGACAACACTAGCAATGTGTTTACATACAATATGCCAACTGTGGCCCCGGCGGTCAAGCTACAAACAGCCCTTATGCCTGCTGGGTCAGGATCCCGCAGGAATAATGATCTTGTAAAAATACTGCCTAAACCTAATAATATACTTGTGAAGGCCAATATGGGAGGAGTGCAATATATTACTCCTGGAGTGAAGCCCATGCACCTGGTGGTGCCCCCAGCCCCTACCTTTGTACAGAAAAGTGTTCAAAATAATATGATTGTGTCTGGCAGCATTCCTACTAGCCAGATTATGGAGCCTAAGTCGGTAGCCTCACCACTTGCCAGCAGTAGTAGTACATTCAATCAGCTGTCCTCTGGCACTTTCACCCCGGGCACTACAGTGGTCACACAAAACTCTCAAATCATCTATAGGGAAATGGTCCACAACATAGATGGGAAACCTTTCATTTCGAGCATGCCCGCAGTGCTCAGCAGCCATGATAATGTGACTAATGTGGCCGCCACCAGCTCCATGTACCAGAATGTCATGGTGGTGGACCAGTTTGGCAACACCTCCTGTATGTACACAACACCTCAGCAGATTCTGTCTAAACAGTGTAACCCACCAGTATATACTGAAGTGACTATGAGTAGTTTGGAGAAATCATTATCCAATACTAATAACATGGGTAATGAATCTAATAAGACTTTGATTATTGAAGTAGGTCCTATTGTGCCTCCAGTGGAGGTGTGCTCCGCCAGCACTACAACTACAACATCGCAGGCTTCTCAAATAATTTCAAATGTTTCCACAACACCAGGTCCAGAAAAGCACCTAGAACGGAATGATACTCCTGGGCCTACTAAAGGATTGAAGATACTTAGCAATATTAAAGTGGAAGTCCCAGTTCAGCATCACAAAAATTTGCTCAACACCATTGTTGACCTCACAGGGTCCCAGGAGCCCGAGTACTCGGAGAGACCCGCCTCTCCGGAGCGGATCCTACCTGACTTTGAAGACAACCAGCACAGCCTGTCCGGGGACTGCCTGCAGCCCACCACTAGTAATGATAGCATAGTTTCAAATACATTCTCTGTGATAAAAAACGTTGGGAACCCTCCCTCGTACAAAGACTCAGTTTCCAAGTCCTGTGTTGTAGATAATAAAATTGAAAACGAATTTTCTGATAGCTGCCCTATGCCCGACCTCATTTGCAACGAAAAGCCTTCGATATCGCCGTGCAGCGAACTCTCCGAAAGCGGAGACAACTCCACCGACAGAATTTCCATTTCGCCAAAGCCCGAGAACCCACCGGAGCCCGTAGAGCCGCCAGTAGAAGCCACAAAGCCACTCCTCAAGCCCTCCTTCAGGAGCGCACCTCTAAGACTGAACAATATCTTTGTCAAGAAGCATAAAAAGATTTTAGAAATTAAGAATTCCAAGAGTTTTACCGTGACGCCGTGCAGCAGCAAGGACCTGCAGGCGGGGCCGTCGTCGCCGGCGCGCCCGCCCGAGAACTTCACCATGAACAAGATCCACATCGAGAGCAGCGAGAAGGAGATAACGGAGACGCTGCAGACCATCACAGTGGAGGTGTGCACCGACAACGACAGTGTGCACGAGTTCGACGCCGACACGGAGGAGCAGTCGATGGACCTGGAGCCGGTGGCGTGCTCCAGCATCCGCGACTCCAGCCGGCACTCCTCCGTGCAGGTCAAGGAGGAGATCAACTCCAGCAACGAGGGCGGCTTCAGCAACGACCGCGGGCTCGCTCCGCTCGAAGCCATGCGGCCGATCAACGTGATTGCTTACGGGGCTATGGCGGAGTTCGACGACGAGTCCAACCATAAAGAGCTGCTAGAGCTGGAAGCCTCCTCGAAGAACAAGCAATTCGTGAGCATGATGAACGACAACTACTTCGGGGACAACATCTACGCGGACTACTTCACGCCGGAGCGGGCGGCGTTCGAGCGCGAGAAGGAGTACCTGTGGGCGCCGCGGGAGGGCGAGTTCGTGCTGCCGACGTTCGTGCACGACAGCTACAAGGTGGCGGACGGCGGCGCCGACTACGAGCGCGCCGAGCGCGACGCCAAGCCCGCCGAGCGCAGCGCGCCGGTCGCCGACATGGACTCGCCCTGGACCGGGGTGAGTATTCTTTGTCCCCTTTTAAAAAATAAGAACTTTGTAGTGAAGGTCACTCGCCGTAGTGACACTGAAAACTTGATAAGGCTCATAGGTTTATCAAAACAAAACTAGATCTAGACTATACACTATACACTTAACAATCCTAACTAGTGTATGTGTCAACATAGAGAGCGATATATTTCGACGGGGGCGCCATCTATTGATTTTGGCTCTTACAATTTCTGTCTAAGGCTAGTCTCCTATTAACACCATTACGTCACAATGGGTTCTACAAAATATACGCCTATGTCAACATGTGAAAAACGGCTATCGCGTATAGGTGAAAAACTTAATAAAGTCACCTGTTGTATGTGTGAGTGACGTGTTCGAATAGGCATTTGTTTTGTTTGTGTTACTAATTTCAAATATGTGTTCTCTATTCGAATACGTCACTCACACGTACAACAGGTGACTTTCTTTAGTTTTTCACCTATACCATCCCGCTCTCGTCGCTCACACCGCGCTCTCAAAAAACGCGTGTCTGACCGAGCCTTTAGTGAATGACATAATTACGTGGTATGCAGTCTACAGAGCTATATATTCAAAGTCAAAGTCAAACTATTCTTTATTCAAGTAAGCTTATTAATAAGCATTTTCGAATCGTCTGACATTATCAAGAGAGAAAAAAAAATCTACTACAATTAGCTTGCAGTTAGCTATTGCAATTAGAACATTATCTGAAAGAACCTACTGCATGTAATTAAATAAAAAAATATCCTGAGACATTCAGTATATTATCTCCGCCACTCCAATTAGGCGCAATTGGCTTGACAGTTAATTTTTTTATTTATTTTTCCCTTTCGTCTTTTTATTTTTGGAAATCACGCTGCCCATTAGTCCTTAGTTGTCCATCATGTCCATTTCTCCTTAATTCGCAAGTCGGTCGAGTCTGAAAGTGTGTCGAGGTCTCAGTCATTAAGCTGTGGCTGTGGCTCTCCCACAGCCAAGAGAAAGCATCGAATAATAATGAACTTGTGCAAGTTACGTAAACCTCGTAAACTGCCCCGTGGAGCGGGTTCATATAACAAACGATTGCACCGGTATCAACTAGATCGATTGATTTTCGGCCAAAGACAACTCTTAACGCCAAAAATATCTATATGGACAATATGCCGAAAATAACTAAACACGGATGAAATGGTTAAATAGCTGAAAATCTGAAAAACTTACTAAAAGATCTGCGCATGTAATAGTAATAATCGCCCTTCCGCAAACTTCGAACATCGTAAATTTCGTGCATCTGTCTCTGTCACACCAATGAAACCTTCGTTGGAGCGACAGAGACAGATTCCCCATATTTACGATTTTCGAAGTCTACGGCAGGCCTAAAGAAACAAACACATTTGATGTTTAGTACATGTACAGTGGAATCATAGATATATGAAAGAGAGAGATTTGTAACGAAGCAAAATTGTAATGAGTCTCGGTGTCTCCGAGGTCGGGCCTTTGCCACGCTGTGATTGGCTAAAGCTACCATATGACGCGGCACTAGAGAGGAGGCTACGTCGATAAATTATTATCTATTATTTGGTAAGGCCGGAATATTAAGAAAAACATTAAAATCGATCTATCATTTAATAAGAAATAAATACAGATTAAAATATCGCATTGGACGATGTATCTAATCTTTATAAACATTATGTTATCAGTCGCGCCCTTGTTAGCGCGAAAATACCGGCCGTCCTAAAGCCCAACGGTCTGGCAGGGACGACTGCAAGAGGCCTGACGGAATGACGCTGGTGCTCTGGAGCATGGGTCGGCCGCTAGTTTGGGACGCCACCTGCGTTGACACTCTGGCGCCGTCCCATGTTTCGGTCACCGGCGTTGCTGCTGGCGCCGCGGCATCATTAGCCGAAAGTCTCAAGCGCCGCAAATATGCTGCTTTAGGAACCAGCTACATATTTGCGGTGTTTGGTGTGGAGACCTTGGGGCCATGGGGGCCAAGTGCACATGGACCTTTTCAAGATCTAGCGACTCGCCTAAGAGAGACCTCAGGCGACCAGAGGGCTGGCCAGTACCCTGCACAGCGTTTAAGTATAGCTATACAACGGGGGAATGCGGCCAGCCTTCTGGGTACCTTGCCCACTGACGGCGATTTAGGCCATTTTTTTATTTATAGGTAGTTAAGTTAAGTCCTTATATTGTTTGTTTTCATTTTATGTCGTTTAACGACATAAAATGAAAATTAAATTAATTTAGTATAAATTAGAAAACTTTTTTCTTACTTTCGTGTCGGATCTGGTTTGTAAATAATAAACTACAGAATGTCAATTATAAAAATATATTGAATATGAACAAAGTAATTTATTAACGACTGTATCTTAATTGTGGCTGGGAATCACATGAACAAATAATTATTTAGACGGTTGTACCCTTAATAAACATAATGTTATCAGCCGTTTCCGCGATGGTCTCATATTTAAATAAAACAATTTCAACCTTTGACAACGGTTATTGTAAAAGGCTCAAAATAATATAATACGCGATATAATCTATATATATTGTTTTACCTTTATGAAGATAAGATATTGATACAAAGGTCAAAATATGAAAGAAAAATTGAAAATAATCAAATACATCAACAATTTATCGACCCTATTTGTCATCGGCACGGTCAGTCGTACCTCTAGTTCGCGGCCTGCTCGCAGCGGCCGTACCAAGAAATGACAGGACGGTTATGAATATCGCTAGCAATTGGATACATTGCACGGTCACTTACCAAATTGCAACTTGCTTGCTATTCTAAGCCGTCAATGTAAAACGCACATACAATTTGTCACTGAATAGTTCAACCAATTGGTACGCCCAAGTAAAATCATTATGACATTTATGTCAGCGGTTTGTTGTTATATATTATTTGTAAAAATACGTGGTTTTGTCAACTAATAACTAAAAAAATCAATACTTTCATGTGGCACGTGACTCAATAGTCCTTGAAATGTTTATTTACACTCCTATTTTTACAAGAAATAACGGCACAATTCGGCATTTTGCGGATATGTCCGAGCTCATTCTGCAGTCGCGGGTAAGTTGCGACTGGCTCATAGGGCGCGCATCTGTCACACTATAAAGGCCTATCGGCCATAACGCTGCGACATGTTCCATGCCACCGTTAGCTATCTATACTGATCTGTGAGTGGAATACATAAAATATTATGTATACAATTGTGTACTTTATTCTAATGAAATAAATAAAATAATGTGTACAATTTTATGAGCAGTGCTATACACATCAGGAGTTCGAACAGCGTCAGCAGGGCAGCAATAAAAGAAAAGAAGCATTGATCCGTGACAAACAACAAGTACTCGTAAAAAAAAACCGGCCAAGTGCGAGTCGGACTCGCGCGCGAAGGGTTCCGTACCATTATCTTTAAAAAATACAGTTAAATCAACCTATCTCAAAAACTATAAGAGATAATTTAATCAAACCAAAAATCGTTGATAGAGTTAATTAATATGCATAACATATATTTTTTTTAGAATTTTATACCACGTAGTTTAAAAAATAGAGGGGGGGGGCATATTTTTCAGACTTTGATAGCTGATATCTCGAAAACGGTTTGCTTAAATAAAAATGTGATATATAAACCTTCATATCATTTTCAAAGACCTTTCTATTGATACCTCACATGCTTATATACATCTAAAAAAAAAGTCTATCCCTCAGTTACATGTATGGAGGGCCCGAACCCCAATTATTTTTTTTACAATATAGTATTGTTACGCCGGTGGCATGATAAAAACTACAAATATGATTTTAGACACGTTAGAAGCGTTTTCAGCAGGCTGAAATGCGTTTTCAGGCCGTTTCAGAAGGTCCTCTTTCACATACTACAAAATCAAATATTCACCCCAGATACCGTCGTTTTCAGGCGCCTGAAACATGTTCTCAGGCCGTTTCAGGATACCCTCTATCCGATGGCGCAATAACCTGAAAACCCGTTTTCAGGCGTTTTAAGGACCCCTTTTGGGCCTCTCAAGTACAAATCGGTATATAGCTAAATTTCCCATAGGAGTGAAAGAGAAAGCACTATTAGATAAAGACAGCATGAGAGAATGTTCTGGAAGGATGTGAATGAGACAGCTATAGAGAGAACATTCTGGACGGGTGTGAAAGAGAAACCTGTAGAAAGAGACAGCGATACTCTAGAATGTTCGCGCACCTAACTCGGGAACTTTCTAGAGTCGAATCTTCTCGTACTTTGTAGATTTGAGTGGCTGGTATAAATACACAGCATGACCCGGCCGAGGAGTAGTTTCAATTGAGACAGCGAAGAGATAACATCAAGAGCGAAAACTGCGATTCTAACGGCGAGTTTGAGAGTGAATCAGTGTGACGTGTTAAGTGTGTGATTACTGTTTTAGTTTGGTGTTTGTTCCTTTAATTAGTAATTAAAGTGTCAGTTTTAATTAGTGGCTTATTTATACATTTTCTATAGAAAACCCACCCCACGAACGTAACATTTGGTGTCAGAAGTGGGATAGAAAATGGGTATAACGCCACGTGACAACGAGACCGAGCCAAAAGGAGTTGTGACCCGGAGCCAAACTGCACGTGAGGAACCTGCAGCGCAGGAGGATATTGCAGTACGTGAAGAGCCTCCAGCATGTGAGGATACTGCATCTAAGCCCGGAACGTCTGGTTTGCAGGCTAAGAGTACTCAAGACGTAGACCTCAGAACTATTCTGATTCTCCTGAAGGAGCAGTCGCGGAAACAAGAAGAACAGTTGCGGAAACAAGAAGAACAGTCGCGGAAACAAGAAGAACAGTTGCGGAAACAAGAAGAACTGTCGCGGAAACAAGAAGAACAGTCGCGGAAACAAGAAGAACAGTCGAAATTGATTCTTCAAGAGTTGCACAAGGCTGCTACTGAATGGAAGCAAGAAATGTACGAAGTCCAAGGGAAGCTCAGTGACATGGAGAACAAGATTCATGTTATAGAGGAAGCGGTTGAGCGTCGCCTCCAGAAGCTTGAATTAAAAGTAGCTAATGGCATCAGTACCTGCGCACCCGAGATATCTGTGCCGGGAGGTGGAAAATTTAAGGCACCTCCTTTTGATGGAACATCTTCGTGGGCGGCGTACAAGCTACAGTTTGAGTCCGTGTCCAAAGCAAACGGTTGGAGTAAGGAGCAAGCGATGACGGCTCTGACGCTGGCACTTCGTGACGAGGCTCTTACAATTCTAGAAGCTCTTGGAAAAGAGCAAACTTACGACCGGCTTCTAGAAGCATTAGAAGCCCGTTACGGAGACAGTCATCTGGAACATGTCTACCGAGCTCAGCTGAAAGACAGAACGC
Source organism: Thaumatotibia leucotreta (assembly GCA_025490895.1). Classification (NCBI taxonomy): domain Eukaryota; kingdom Metazoa; phylum Arthropoda; class Insecta; order Lepidoptera; family Tortricidae; genus Thaumatotibia; species Thaumatotibia leucotreta. The sequence goes on from JALPQI010013059.1 coordinate 9,547, forward strand.
AGGGACGTAATGAGACATTGCAACAATGGGCCCTGGAAATTGAAAAGCTGGTCAGAAAGGCATACCAACGTTCAGCTGACTCTTTGATAAAAACCATGCTGGTGCAGGCATTTGTTGATGGGATCCGAGATTTGGAAGTAAGGGCGGCAGTACGACTAGGGCACCACGAAAGCCTTAAGGATGCCGTAGCTCATGCCCTAGAAGTTGAAGCTGTACGCCAAGATTCATCAGGATCGTATAAGCTACGTGAGATTTCTGCCAGGGAGCCGATTGCACCTCATCGGGAGTTTGGGCCACAATGTTACCATTGTGGAGAACGTGGCCATATACAAACTAGTTGCCCGAAAAGAAAGATTGCACCTCATCGGAAGTTTGGGCCACGATGTTACCATTGTGGAGAACGTGGCCATATACAAACTAGTTGCCCGAAAAGAAGCATTGCACCTCATCGGAAGTTTGGGCCACGATGTTACCATTGTGGAGAACTTGGCCATATACAAACTAGTTGCCCGAAAAGAAGCAGCAGGAGAGAACGAGATGAATCCCCTGTGACCAGGAATAAGGGCTCTGTACGACCAGAGCCGCAGCAGGGAAACGAGGAAGAGCCAGGACTAAGGGACGAGTGCTGGCTGGAGGTCAAAATGTCCCAGTAGTTATCTCACAAGCCAACGACGGGAATAGTCTGGTCGTCAAGGGAGAAATTGGTGGAATACCATGTAACCTTACTATCGACACCGGAGCTTCTCGGACGGTGATTAATCATTGGCTTCTGAAACACCTGACTCGAGGTCATGTAGTCCAGCCGACGCATCTACAGCTGCTTACAGCCACTGGCCAGTATATTCCCATCAAGGGAGAGACAGGAGTGGATTTAAGAATTGGCAAGCACATTTATCGGCACAAAGTGATTGTTGCCGACATAATTGATGACTGTATTATTGGACTAGATTTTATGAGGTGCCATGGTTATAAAATTGACATGGAAGTTGGAGTCCTGAAAACTAGATTTGATGAGGTTCCAATGGAAGGAAGAATTAGTGGGAATGTTTACTGCTCTAGAAGACCTGTTCTCCTACCAAAGGCACAGGTTCGAGTCCCAGTGCGTTTACCAGGAACAGCAAGTCAGGGAGGGCGTCGATGTGTAGTTGTGGAAAAAGTATCCAACGGTAAACCATGGATGGCAGCTCGTACAGTGGTTACGAAGATCAATGACGTTACGTATCGGATACGGAGGAATTTACGAAGCCCATGCAAGATTGTTCACGTTGACCGGCTCGCCAAATACCACGGAAATAATGATGCTCGGGACGAGCGTGTTTTAGGAGGGGGTAGTGTTACGCCGGTGGCATGATAAAAACTACAAATATGATTTTAGACACGTTAGAAGCGTTTTCAGCAGGCTGAAATGCGTTTTCAGGCCGTTTCAGAAGGTCCTCTTTCACATACTACAAAATCAAATATTCACCCCAGATACCGTCGTTTTCAGGCGCCTGAAACATGTTCTCAGGCCGTTTCAGGATACCCTCTATCCGATGGCGCAATAACCTGAAAACCCGTTTTCAGGCGTTTTAAGGACCCCTTTTGGGCCTCTCAAGTACAAATCGGTATATAGCTAAATTTCCCATAGGAGTGAAAGAGAAAGCACTATTAGATAAAGACAGCATGAGAGAATGTTCTGGAAGGATGTGAATGAGACAGCTATAGAGAGAACATTCTGGACGGGTGTGAAAGAGAAACCTGTAGAAAGAGACAGCGATACTCTAGAATGTTCGCGCACCTAACTCGGGAACTTTCTAGAGTCGAATCTTCTCGGACTTTGTAGATTTGTGTGGCTGGTATAAATACACAGCATGACCCGGCCGAGGAGTAGTTTCAATTGAGACAGCGAAGAGATAACATCAAGAGCGAAAACTGCGATTCTAACGGCGAGTTTGAGAGTGAATCAGTGTGACGTGTTAAGTGTGTGATTACTGTTTTAGTTTGGTGTTTGTTCCTTTAATTAGTAATTAAAGTGTCAGTTTTAATTAGTGGCTTATTTATACATTTTCTATAGAAAACCCACCCCACGAACGTAACAGTATCATAATTTTGTAGCGGTCCATACAACACATATCCTTACCAAATTTCATCACTGTAGCATTTATAGTTTCCGAGTAAATCGGCTGTGACAGACGGACAGACAGACATGACGAATCTATAAGGGTTCCGTTTTTGCCATTTTGACTACGGAACCCTAAAAAGAGAAACACATTCAAAAACAAAACATTGTCACGAAATGGTCACAACTGTGACTAATGCAAGTGAGCCCAATCGTAGTGTCGCCTCCTTGTCACACTTACGTCCGGGGGTCCGTTTCTCGAACACTTGTAACTTGTAATACAAGTGGAAGTCTCTTTTCAACACTGTTAATTAGATAAGGACTTCCGCTTGTATTACACGTTACAAGCTTTCGAGAAATAGGCCCCGGATGTACAAGTGCGAGGGAGAGGCGACACGTCAATCGTACTCCGCGGTAAGCCAGTAGGCTTGCACATGATTGGTGCGATTTACTATGTCGCCACGATTGACTATCCGTACCTCTTTTCTTAATTTTTCCCTTTTTTCTTAAACGTATCCTAACTTTATTAGCAAGCCGATGATTATTGTTTGTTCCTCTCCGGCTCATCAATATTTATCTTAGGCAGAAAGGGACAAACGATACTTATCGGCTGACTAAGTTTGAATAAGGGATATAGTTAGTAAAAGACGGGAAGTCTATCTCGCGACGACATACTGTCATTACTCATTAACTATCAACTTCGAAATCCGTAAAATTCGGGGATTTTTGTCACTCTGACGCCTTCATTGGTGTAACCATTCGGCATAACTGATATAGACATGTCATCATCATCATATCAGCCGAAAAACGTCCACTGCTTATTTGTCAAATATTAAATAAAATAAATGAAAAATAAAACATAGGCCTCCCCCAAAGATTGCCATAATGACCGGTCCTGCGACCTTCACCAGGTTATCAGTCGACCTTGTGGGGGCCTACCCACGCTGCGCCTTCCAATACTTGGCCACTCGAGAACCTTTCCGCCCCAACGGCCATCGGTTTACATGTCATATACAGTTAAAATATCTTCAGTTAAACATATATTTGTATTCGATATTTAGACGAAATGTGGAGGACATGTATTAGTCAGCGGCGACTCGACTCGTGACGCGGCGGCCTCTATTTCCTTATTACGCCAGACGCCAGTTTACCGCCTCACTGTGTTTGTATCACTACTACCGACTAGGTCACCTAGTGCTATTGCCCTTGAACTTTAACTGTTTGTTAGAGGTCCCTATTCACTATAATAAAATAAACAATATTCAATTTGATCAGCACACATTACAACAATAGACTTAGACATACACCAATAAAAAAGAAATGAATAGAAAGGGGAAAAATCAAAAAGAGAATTTGAAATTGATGGCAGATTTTTTTACTCTAAGGTACTTTGTTGCTATGCTAGTTTTGGTAGGCGCTCAATTTTCGAAACAATAATTTCGAATAGCTATTAACACAATTTGCACACGAATGCGTTCATTCAAATTGGAAAGACAATTTAATAACTTATTAATCTTATTATAACCGACAACCAAAATCAACTTAACAAAGTCTATACTGTTGACTATATTTCAAACTCTTTTTTTTTATAAAAGAACATTACCATTATTTATTAAATTGTAAACTGATTTTTATTTTCATTATTGTATAAGAATTTTTAAATATTAAACTTGTAATTTTAAGTTTTATACGAAAAAAAAGTCCAAATGTATCTGACTCTGAAGGTTTGGCAAATTCTCCTTGCTCCTTGAACAAGCAGAAAGCCAAGGCCAAAATAAATCAGTGGCGAAAGTCAGAGTCTCCGATGGTTTTATTATTTTTCTTTATAAATCATCATGCATCTATTTCAGTGTCTACCAAACTTTTTTAATTTATACAATTCACAATATTTATAATTGTATTATAAGGGATAAGGCCTCCCTGTATAAAGCAAGGTGTTGCCTGTGTTTCGTAGAAACCAGTCTTCCTTAAGATGTTAAATGATAGTCATTGTTTTGGATCCGTCTGTTCATGTGTTTGTAAGTGTATCCTCCTATGGGTGCGGCTCCACTAAGGCGGAGAGGAGCGGAGATGTGAAAAATTGACCAATTACATTCTTCAAATTCAAAATTCGAAACACTGTCATGCGATCTCATTGGCCAATTTTGCACATCTCCGCTCCTCTTCGCCTCAGTAGAGCCGCACCCTTAGGCTCAGCCATACAAGAGACATATCCTAAATATGCCATTGAAATATTTTAGAAAACAAAATAAACGCAACTCTATTCTAGAAAGATCAATAGAAAACTTTTGCAACAAATAGAAAATATGAACGCCGAAATTTTAAATGTTTCAATATTTTTTTGGTAAATAAAAATAATAAAGTAAACGTGCTACCGCCAAACATTGCCTATGAAAGACGGTTTAAAAAAGTATACATGGTTGCGCACCTCATTGTTTTACATTTATGTAGGTATATCTATTGCAAAACTTATTTAGTAACGTATGAAATTGGTTTGAGTTTAAATAAGTTCGATGTTAGTGAGTACTACAGGTAAGACCATGGGCCTTACGATATTAATCATGTGTTTGTGTTCCGCAGATGTACCGCGAGGTGGCTGGTTCGGGCTACGACCTGCTGGCGCGCGAGAGCTGGCTGTCGGACCCCGACGACGAGCCCGACAAGAGCGACCGCCTGTCAGTACCCACCGCCAGGTCGGTTGTGCAGGTGTGCCGCGAGAGCTGGCTGTCGGACCCCGACGACGAGCCCGACAAGAGCGACCGCCTGTCAGTACCCACCGCCAGGTCGGTTGTGCAGGTGTGCCGCGAGAGCTGGCTGTCGGACCCCGACGACGAGCCCGACAAGAGCGACCGCCTGTCAGTACCCACCGCCAGGTCGGTTGTGCAGGTGTGCCGCGAGAGCTGGCTGTCGGACCCCGACGACGAGCCCGACAAGAGCGACCGCCTGTCAGTACCCACCGCCAGGTCGGTTGTGCAGGTGTGCCGCGAGAGCTGGCTGTCGGACCCCGACGACGAGCCCGACAAGAGCGACCGCCTGTCAGTACCCACCGCCAGGTCGGTTGTGCAGGTGTGCCGCGAGAGCTGGCTGTCGGACCCCGACGACGAGCCCGACAAGAGCGACCGCCTGTCAGTACCCACCGCCAGGTCGGTTGTGCAGGTGTGCCGCGAGAGCTGGCTGTCGGACCCCGACGACGAGCCCGACAAGAGCGACCGCCTGTCAGTACCCACCGCCAGGTCGGTTGTGCAGGTGTGCCGCGAGAGCTGGCTGTCGGACCCCGACGACGAGCCCGACAAGAGCGACCGCCTGTCAGTACCCACCGCCAGGTCGGTTGTGCAGGTGTGCCGCGAGAGCTGGCTGTCGGACCCCGACGACGAGCCCGACAAGAGCGACCGCCTGTCAGTACCCACCGCCAGGTCGGTTGTGCAGGTGTGCCGCGAGGTGGCCGGCTCGGGCTGCGACCTGTCTTTTATAAATGTAGCATTTTTAAATAATAGGAGGCTAACGACCAGACGTACCACTTCATGGAGTTGATGGTAAGCCACTTCCGCCACTCATACAGTCCACAGTTTCTGGAGAATCAAGCAATATCTGATTCCACTATGTAAGTCCTAGCATAGAATAACCAATAGTGCTACGTGCAGAAACTCTCTTTCTTCTAAAAAAGTGTATTTTAGGTATGAATCTACCTGCCACTACTCGCTTACAAGCAAAGTTGAATCTTGTAACTTCATATGACCCATGAATCTTCTTTACGCGCCGGTTTTATGACCGAGCTGCGAGGGTTGTCACTTGAGACAAAGAATAATCGACTCTGAAGAAATCGAAATCGATTATTATGAACGTACTGTTTATTTCATTGATATTTTTTAAGCAGGCAGCAGAATCTCCTAGAACAGAAATCACCACATTGTTCTTTCTAGCAGGGAAGAATAGATCTGTTTTAGAATAGGTGATGTGTCGTTTGTTTGCCAATGGTTTAACACGGTATCGACATTCCAGAGAGACGGCCCGGACGTCGCCGCGGCCGGTGACGTGCGGGCAGTGCCGCGCCGTGCTGCCGTCCCGCGCGGCGCTGCGCGCGCACCGCGCCGCCGACCACGCCCCGCGCGCCGCTGGCCCCGCCCCCGCGGCGCCCGTCAAGCGAGAGCCGCCGCCTGCCGCGCCCGCAGCAGGTAAGACCACGCCCTCTGCAGGTAAGACCACGCCCTCAGCAGGTAAGACCACGCCCCCTGCGCCGTAGGCTCCGCCCCCGAGCTCGAAAGTGTCATGGAAAACGTACATCACGGTCCGTAAGCGGATTACAAACTCGAGTCATTGAAAGCCCTCTTAGCGTCGGTCTTTTAGAAGACTGTCGTCAGTACTACCATTCTTGCCTCCTTAGATGCGCGATGTATTGTTTTGCTTCTAACGACCTCAAAAATACTATGTAAAATAGGTAAACAAATTTAAATAACGAAATAATTACGCCGAAATGAAGTGCAGATGCAGATCCTGAGGTGGCCGTTCGTTGATGTATTTTTTGCTGGAACGCGATTGCTCAAATTTATTATACAGCCTACAGCTTATGTGTTCATTATAGTTGAATTGCGAAGTCGACGTAAATGTATATGATTATAATTTTGTATACGTAATCTTAATTCAAACATCACAGTAGACGAGTAGAAAAATCATTTTTTCACTTCTCATGCTCAATGTGTACTTTTCTCGCAAACGAAGTGAAAAGCAGAGTGTACAACATGGGCATAAATATCCATTTTTACCCTCGTCTACTATTTTGGTCTTCGCTTCGCTCTGACCAAAAAATTACCTCGGTTAAAAATAAGTCACTTTATGCCCTTGTTGTACAATCTACTATTTATTGATTCTAGAAAAAGTATTGTAGGTACACAATAGTGTTATAATCAAGCTTTTCAATCTCGTACCTTACTTGGCCACAACAAGCTTCGCGGCCTAAACACGGTACTCAACTGAATAGCTATAATAGCTATGTAACACAATTGTGTAAAATTCTATTTCTCATGTTACACCTTGTAAATATCCAAATGGACCTCTTTTTAATTGTTGAACCAAAATATCATACCTTGTCATTTTACATCTATGCAAGAGATCACATGTTCAAAGTTTGAACTTCAAATTTCGTACGTGAATATTTATGTAGTACCTTTTTCAGAAACGGACACGCTTCTGCTGCCGGACTCTAAGGAAGCCATCACGTCGGGCATCCTGTACCCCGGAGGCCTGGAGACCAAGCCGGTGCTCATCAAGCAGGAGCCGAGGCGCCGCCGGAGGGACCACACCTGCCCCACCTGCAAGGTATACTCAATAATACTCACTTTTCAATATAGTCTTCTGAGTGGGACAAACTGTCCAGTTAAGTAGGTCCAACTTTGAGAAAGAGGTAAATCGTCGAATCCACCACGGCTGGGCAGCGTTCGGGAAGCTGCAAAAAATGTTCTCATCGAATTTACCGCAGTATCTTAAGTCAAAAGTGACCAGTACATGTTGCCAGTGACGTCTTACGGTACTGAGACGGGCACTCACTATGTGCCTGATCAAAAAGCTCTAAAGTCGCTGAAAGGGCAATAGAGAGAGCAATGCTCGGAGTTTCCTTGCGTGATCGAAACAGGAACGAGGAGATCGACGAGAGGACCAAAGTCACCGACATTGCTTTCAGAATTGCCAGACTCCATCCTAAAACTCAGGAAGGCTGGAAATCTAGCCAAATTGATGTGTAAATTTTTTCATGTACTGTGTGTCCGATTTTGACTGACTTGTCTCATTGATATCATAAAAACAATCTATCGGGCACTACAATTGGGGCCAGGCCTACTACCGCGAACACCGAAGTTCGTAAATTTCGGGGATTTTTCACTATCAATTCAACCAAAATGTCATTAGACTGACAGAGAAAAATCTTCGAAATTTGAGGATTTCGAAGTTCGCGGCAGAGCCGCAATTTAACGGAGCCGAAATCTCAGTTTCGGCTGCATTGGACTGCACAGCGGTGGGTTATATATGGCGATACCTGCGTCGATATTGGAGTTCAACATCGCGAATGGAATGATGCATTCCATTAGAATATCGAGTACGTGACGCCGTTCTTCGCGTACATCAGCGTTCAAACTAAAAGAGCATTCGCTGTTCTAACCTCCCACTCTACGAAATTCGATCGGTACACAAAACGTGATTGGTTGATTTCGTAGAACGGGCGCTAGAACAGCGAATGCTCTTTTGGTTTAATTAAACGCACCTTAAGAAATTGCGAATACAATTTTTGGTATATCTTAATTTTATAACTGGGTGATTATTTATAGTCTTCTGGCACTTTCCATATAGTTCTAAAGTGACGACAAAGTGTTCTTATTAGTTGGAATTGGAATACACCGAATAATGAAAAGTATCTCCTTGTAGTTGTTGTGGTTTATGGCAGCACAGGGGGGTTACTGTACTTTTAAAAGCGATTCAGTTTAGGTTCGGCTTGTCAATTTTTGACAGTTATTCTATGGAACTGACACATCGCGATTCGTTTAGGTCCTAAATTGAATCGCATTAGCAGATCGTAGTAGCCCCCTGGTATCGTCTGAATGGGGCTAGTTAGGTGACTAAATCGATTCTCGTTTTGTAATTGTTTTGCAGGTGGACCTGGGGTCGGAAGCGGCGTTCACGGCGCACCTGAAGTTACACCCTCTGGAGTGCCTGCAGTGCGGCAAGTGCTTCTTCCGGCGCGCCAACCTCGCGCTGCATCTCAAGACGCACCTGGGCATCAAGAACTTCAAGTGAGTGCCTATAGTGCTTTAATTAAATATTTTACACATTTTATTCTCATTTTCTGTAACGTTAATCACTGAATATGTCAAGATAAAAACTCATAGTGTATGAATTTTAAGAGAGCAGGCATTTTTCAATGAGTTATGATGATCGAAATACTATAAAAAAAAAAAATCTAAGCCGAAACCAGGAAAGTTCATGTGACATTATAGTCTCAAAATGTGGTCAGGAATACACCCTCATTTCCACCCTGTAGTGTAATTCCCGCATTACCTTTAGATTCAGCTATGAACTCGATGCTTTTTTTAATTATATAGAATGTGTCAAAAATGTTGATTAAAATGAATTCGTGATCAAAAAGAGTTTATAAAAATGGCCGCCATTTTGAAATATTTCATTTTTTGTTTTGACTTGTTAAATTATGGACGAAAGAACTCTTTTTCAACCGAGTTCTGACAATGGCATCTATGAAAAAACCATATAAGTCATAAATTTGCATTAAGCATGTGCACGACTAATGGACGAACATTGAAAACCAAATTCCTACTGTAATTGTTATTAATGAACAAAAAGTAAAGTAACGTGGTGATGATGTTCCACAGATGCGAGGTGTGCGAGAAGCGGTTCCTGACGCGGCAGAAGCTGCAGGAGCACCACAACACGCACACCGGCCGCGCGCCATACAAGTGCACCGTCTGCGACGAGACCTTCCGCCGCTACTCCAACATGGTGCAGCACAGGTACCCCACATGATGTCCCACAGGTGCCAGGTGTGCGAGAAGCGGTTCCTGACGCGGCAGAAGCTGCAGGAGCACCACAACACGCACACCGGCCGCGCGCCATACAAGTGCACCGTCTGCGACGAGACCTTCCGCCGCTACTCCAACATGGTGCAGCACAGGTACCCCACATGATGTCCCACAGGTGCCAGGTGTGCGAGAAGCGGTTCCTGACGCGGCAGAAGCTGCAGGAGCACCACAACACGCACACCGGCCGCGCGCCATACAAGTGCACCGTCTGCGACGAGACCTTCCGCCGCTACTCCAACATGGTGCAGCACAGGTACCCCACATGATGTCCCACAGGTGCCAGGTGTGCGAGAAGCGGTTCCTGACGCGGCAGAAGCTGCAGGAGCACCACAACACGCACACCGGCCGCGCGCCATACAAGTGCACCGTCTGCGACGAGACCTTCCGCCGCTACTCCAACATGGTGCAGCACAGGTACCCCACATGATGTCCCACAGGTGCCAGGTGTGCGAGAAGCGGTTCCTGACGCGGCAGAAGCTGCAGGAGCACCACAACACGCACACCGGCCGCGCGCCATACAAGTGCACCGTCTGCGACGAGACCTTCCGCCGCTACTCCAACATGGTGCAGCACAGGTACCCCACATGATGTCCCACAGGTGCCAGGTGTGCGAGAAGCGGTTCCTGACGCGGCAGAAGCTGCAGGAGCACCACAACACGCACACCGGCCGCGCGCCATACAAGTGCACCGTCTGCGACGAGACCTTCCGCCGCTACTCCAACATGGTGCAGCACAGGTACCGTACATGATGTTCCACAGGTGCCAGGTGTGCGAGAAGCGGTTCCTGACGCGGCAGAAGCTGCAGGAGCACCACAACACGCACACCGGCCGCGCGCCATACAAGTGCACCGTCTGCGACGAGACCTTCCGCCGCTACTCCAACATGGTGCAGCACAGGTACCGTACATGATGTTCCACAGGTGCCAGGTGTGCGAGAAGCGGTTCCTGACGCGGCAGAAGCTGCAGGAGCACCACAACACGCACACCGGCCGCGCGCCATACAAGTGCACCGTCTGCGACGAGACCTTCCGCCGCTACTCCAACATGGTGCAGCACAGGTACCCCACATGATGTCCCACAGGTGCCAGGTGTGCGAGAAGCGGTTCCTGACGCGGCAGAAGCTGCAGGAGCACCACAACACGCACACCGGCCGCGCGCCATACAAGTGCACCGTCTGCGACGAGACCTTCCGCCGCTACTCCAACATGGTGCAGCACAGGTACCCCACACTGCTTTTTTTATTGGTGAATCAACTTTTTTGGTTTATTATTACTATGGTTAGTAACCGTAACCATTGGTTACGGTCTCCTGAGTAACCCTGGATTTATGCAATAATATGTTACTTAAATTATGAAAACATACATGTAGTCCATGTTTGTAGGTGGCCCATTAAGGAATAGTACATTGAGCATCAAGGGAGGTAAGTACGGAATTACTAACGAGAGTGTTAGAAGCCCGACGCCGTTAGGCGGAGGGCTTTTATGATTCGAGTTAGTATTCCGCTTACCAACCGTGATGCATACAATGTTTTTCATCACACTTGCCGACAGAAAAATAAGTTTCAAGACATAATATTATTAAATGACGTACTGAAATTTCTATTACTCCCTAGGGAATTTCACTTTTCTATTACTCCCGCTATGTACGCAAGCAATGGTGCGCTTAGACAGCAAGTGTGATGAAAAGGGCTTATTAACATTAAAATAATGTATGTTTATAATTTTGCATAAAACCAGGGCTACTCAGGAGACCGTAACCATGGTAATAACAGACTGAAAAAAGTTGATTCACCTTTATAACATAGGAGATGTGTCAGAAAGTTTGTTTAATATTAATTCGCGATCAAAAGTGTTTATAAATGGCCGCCATTTTGAAGTATTTCAGTTTTAGTTTGACTCGTTAAATGATGGATTATAGAAATCGTCAAAGGCTGATATTTGCAACAGTGTCCAAAAATTGGGATTTGGCAGTATTCAGTGTTGTAGATTGGGTATTAAACGCATTTTGAATACAAGGTTTGTTTCTATCGTTGGCTTTTATTAATAAATATCTTGTATCTTGAAGTCTCCTAACTTAGCGAGCCGCTAAGTATTGTTTTTTCCTTTCGGTATTATCAATCTTTCTATAAGACCGAAAGAAACTAACAATACTTAGCGGTTCATTAAGTTAGGAGATGTTTTGTCAGCTTCCGTAGCCTAGTTGGTAGTGACCCTGCCTACGAAGTTGGAGGTTCCGGGTTCGAATCCCGGCGAGGGCATTATTTGTGTATTCATTTATCACAAATATTTGTTCTTTGGTTATGGTTGTGTATGTATTTAAGTAGGTATCTATTTATATGTATCTATCTATTATATAGGTATATCGTCGCCTGGTACCCACATCACAAGCCTTAATTGAGCTTATCGTGGGACTAGGTCGATTTGTGTAAGATGTCCCCAGATATTTATTTATTTATTTATTTAACGAGGTTAGTTTGATTAGGAATGTTGTTAACCCTGTTTTCCTCCGGCAGAGACCGGCATCACTTGCACAAGAAGCGCGCCGTGCGCGACTTCGTGTGCTTCTGCGGCGCCGTCCTGCACTCGCGCGCCAAGCTGCGCTGGCACCACGAGACCCACGCCGCCCGCCCCCACGCCTGCCCCGACTGCCCCGACAAGTTCCTGCACCGCGCCTCGCTCACCCGCCACGTGCGCCGCCAGCACGACCCCGCCTACACGGGCAGCGCCGGCTCCGAGAGGCCCAACCTGCCCTGCCCCGTGTGCAAGCAGGTGTGTGCCCCACACTGTGACTGTCCCGACAAGTTCCTGCACCGCGCCTCGCTCACCCGCCACGTGCGCCGCCAGCACGACCCCGCCTACACGGGCAGCGCCGGCTCCGAGAGGCCCAACCTGCCCTGCCCCGTGTGCAAGCAGGTGTGTGCCCCACACTGTGACTGTCCCGACAAGTTCCTGCACCGCGCCTCGCTCACCCGCCACGTGCGCCGCCAGCACGACCCCGCCTACACGGGCAGCGCCGGCTCCGAGAGGCCCAACCTGCCCTGCCCCGTGTGCAAGCAGGTGTGTGCCCCACACTGTGACTGTCCCGACAAGTTCCTGCACCGCGCCTCGCTCACCCGCCACGTGCGCCGCCAGCACGACCCCGCCTACACGGGCAGCGCCGGCTCCGAGAGGCCCAACCTGCCCTGCCCCGTGTGCAAGCAGGTGTGTGCCCCACACTGTGACTGTCCCGACAAGTTCCTGCACCGCGCCTCGCTCACCCGCCACGTGCGCCGCCAGCACGACCCCGCCTACACGGGCAGCGCCGGCTCCGAGAGGCCCAACCTGCCCTGCCCCGTGTGCAAGCAGGTGTGTGCCCCACACTGTGACTGTCCCGACAAGTTCCTGCACCGCGCCTCGCTCACCCGCCACGTGCGCCGCCAGCACGACCCCGCCTACACGGGCAGCGCCGGCTCCGAGAGGCCCAACCTGCCCTGCCCCGTGTGCAAGCAGGTGTGTGCCCCACACTGTGACTGTCCCGACAAGTTCCTGCACCGCGCCTCGCTCACCCGCCACGTGCGCCGCCAGCACGACCCCGCCTACACGGGCAGCGCCGGCTCCGAGAGGCCCAACCTGCCCTGCCCCGTGTGCAAGCAGGTGTGTGCCCCACACTGTGACTGTCCCGACAAGTTCCTGCACCGCGCCTCGCTCACCCGCCACGTGCGCCGCCAGCACGACCCCGCCTACACGGGCAGCGCCGGCTCCGAGAGGCCCAACCTGCCCTGCCCCGTGTGCAAGCAGGTGTGTGCCCCACACTGTGACTGTCCCGACAAGTTCCTGCACCGCGCCTCGCTCACCCGCCACGTGCGCCGCCAGCACGACCCCGCCTACACGGGCAGCGCCGGCTCCGAGAGGCCCAACCTGCCCTGCCCCGTGTGCAAGCAGGTGTGTGCCCCACACTGTGACTGTCCCGACAAGTTCCTGCACCGCGCCTCGCTCACCCGCCACGTGCGCCGCCAGCACGACCCCGCCTACACGGGCAGCGCCGGCTCCGAGAGGCCCAACCTGCCCTGCCCCGTGTGCAAGCAGGTGTGTGCCCCACACTGTGACTGTCCCGACAAGTTCCTGCACCGCGCCTCGCTCACCCGCCACGTGCGCCGCCAGCACGACCCCGCCTACACGGGCAGCGCCGGCTCCGAGAGGCCCAACCTGCCCTGCCCCGTGTGCAAGCAGGTGTGTGCCCCACACTGTGACTGTCCCGACAAGTTCCTGCACCGCGCCTCGCTCACCCGCCACGTGCGCCGCCAGCACGACCCCGCCTACACGGGCAGCGCCGGCTCCGAGAGGCCCAACCTGCCCTGCCCCGTGTGCAAGCAGGTGTGTGCCCCACACTGTGTCGCAGGCGACAAGTTAGAAGCTTATATTGATTTAAACTTTCACAATTATCACTCATATTTTAAAGACAAACGGGTCTTAATCGCGTAAATCTGTAAAAGCGTCAGTCTGCCTGCGACCACGGGTGTAACGTCATGCCCGAAACGTCACGATATAATTAAACGTAAGTTTACGCGATTAAGACCCGTTTGTCTTTAAAATAGAAGTTAGAAGCTTGGTCACATATTTTATATTTCTCGCTGTTGCCATAAGGTTCTAATACTTCGGCGACACTATGCCCCTCGCGCTACCGCGATGTTGTCTTCTTCGGTCACACACTGCCCTACTCGCCCGATTAATTGACGCTCTGCACTAAGTTGATTCCTTAAGCTACGCTATAGACGTGGAAACGGTAGTAGCGCGCGCGCTATGCATTTTCAGCATAGGCTAATTTTATGAATGTGCTAAGAAAAACTAATATACGTCGTCGTCGCCGTCTTCCTTGCCAACGGAAATGGTGGATGATATAAATTTATTTTTGACATATTTCGAAACAGACAGATGACGTGCGTCCGACTATAGCGTTGGATACAAACTGCATCCACGCGCGAGGATGTGGCCGAGCCTCTCATGCGTACTCGCGATTGTATTGCCTGCCCTTTGAGTCGCGTCAAAAAAACCGACAAAGTAAAATAGGGAGCGGTGGGCATAACGAGTACAACAACGAGCGGCACGACGAGTACTCCCCACGCCGCTCGTCAAATATGTGGCAGGGCATTTCTCAGAGCGTAAACGGACATCTCATTTATCTGGTCACGTTTTTTTGGAAGTGGCTGAATGATTTGAGGTTGGTTTTGGTAGTCTTATACAGAAACGGGTGCTGTATCTGACGATCGAAAATGGTATCAAAAGATGCAGCCACTTCCAAAAAAACGTGACCAGATTAATGAGATGTCCGTTTTCGCTCTGAGAAATACCCGGCAGAGGTATGGTATAACAAGTATGCAAATGCGAAAGTGACGAGTAGCACGATAAACCATAAACGCGTAATCATAAGCCACCTGATCTTACTAGTCTACTTATTTTTGGCACATAAAATGCACTTATCAATGAGCATCTCTTATTTTACGATGCGACCTGTTAAGCAACCAATGCGAGAGAATTGGGATGATGACTGTAGTTTAAATAAATTATTTAACATTATGCACGACATAATACATGAAGAAATCATTCTAAGATGTAGCTTGCAGTAGTATTTGTACAGAACTTCTATTTAATAATTGAAAAAAACTTAAAAGAGTAGGTCATTTGGCAGTACTCAAACGTGACGTCACTTTTGAGTATTTCATATAAAATTCCATAGTGGTGATCGTTTTGACAGTTCGAAAATAGATGCTGATTTGACTTGCCAGTCATGCCTATTGTCCATGTGGCAGATGTACCTGCGGTCGAACCTGCGCGCACACATGGCGACACACTCAGGCACGCGCGCGCACGTGTGCGTGGTGTGCAACAAGGCCTTCAGCACAGCGTGGAACCTCAAGCTGCACCGCTGGACCCACGCAGCCCGCTCCGCCAAGCCCTACAAGTGCACGCTGTGCAAGGGCGCCTTCGTGCGCCACTCGGAGTTCGTGTCGCACATGAACGCGCACAAGGCGGTGAGGCCCTACACCTGCAACTACTGCGGCTGCCGGTTCATCCGCAAGTACAACTGCCAGCGACATGTGCGCGAGCATGAGACCGCCAAGCGATACGTCTGCAAGGTACGTACATACATATCAATCATGTTTAAATTTCAAACGTGAAATCTTTCAATGAGGGTTTTCAATATTTTTTCTGCCACCAGACGACGCTACGTAGGCGTCTGGTCCAAACTGTTGTCAGATTCATACTATTCACAGGTACTGGACACAAAATATCGAAGTCCTATTTTATTTGCAAGTTTATCAATTTTGTAATGGGTTCCGACTAGTTTACGGTCATGGAACTGAAGATTGAACTCTAAAACAGGCGCACAAAGTCACTGGTATTAAAAATAAATACTAGAACTTTGTTCATTTCATGGAAATTGACGTGGAACTATGTTTATTTATTAGTTTTAGAAAACAATATTCCTAAAATAATGGCTTTAACAATAAATAAACCTAAAAGGACGCGTATTTATTTTGACAGTTCGTTGAACCTTACGCACAGTGCTGCCATCTCACCGCCCCATAGTGGCAGAAAAAGTATCAAAAACCGTAATTGTAATTGAAAATATTGATGTGACACGTGGCCGTGTTACGTCATGTCATGTATGTGTTGCCCTAATTGCCGTCCTCCATTAGGCGCAAATTGTTAGGCCATGTTCACACTCTGCGGTCGTGGCCACAAAAATGGGCTCGCCGGAAGATCAGCGTTGGCTTTCGGGGCGACATTATGCTCAGGCGAGTCCATTTCGTGGTATAAAGGTGCGACCAGACCGCAGCTTAAAATACGCTGACGCTGTGACGCGTCAGTAGTAGAGATTCGCCGGTTCTGCCCCCGCTACATATAATACCGTAATAAATTTACCTACGTCATTGTTCACTTTACATAAAGTAATCACGGAAATAATGAATCACCTAACAAAATATGTACATATCGTTTTTGCTCCCCTAATAAATATTTGAGTTAGGATAGGGTTTTTCTTTGTTATACCTTTAAATACTACCCCTTTGAAGGAATTGTATGTACAGACGACAAAAAAGTCTCCTTTACAGCTCACAAGTGCAAACAGCTAGCTTGCAACGAACGCTCATGCTGTCGCGTTCATGCTGCTCATGAGCGTTCGTTGCAACCGAGTTTCTATGTGTATCGCGCCTCCGTGGTAAGATGTTTGCACTTGTGAGCTGTAAAGGAGACTTTTTTGTCGACTGTACGTACATAGTTATATACCCGCCCACTTGTTAAGTATTTGCTTATACAGGGTGGTCCAAACCTTGACGTCAAAAAATTTTTTTTAGATTCCTCATGTCATGTGCTATCAGAATATACCCCATGTATGTTAGCCGATTTTTTGTAGTTTTCGAGTTATGAATTTTTGAAATTTTTTTTTGAGAAATTCTGGAATGAAGAAATTTATTAATAAAAAAAAAACTCTTGGGTTTTTTAACTAGTTGCTTTTCTTAAAAGTATTACTACAAATAAAGCATTTACTGACAAAAAAATTTGCATCCTCACTTTGATACAAGTAGGATAAAAAAATACCAAATTCAAAATTTTATGCTAAAAACGCATTTAATGTACGTAAATAAAAAAAAAACATATCCCAAGGAATTTTCGTATTCTAAAGACCGCCCTAGACCTTGAGCCTTCGTAAAAGCAAAAAAAAGTGGTACTTAATGATGAGGATTTTTCGGAGTAGTCAGTCAAATAAACTTAAAAAAGCTTAAAATTTTAAAGTACTAAAAAAAATACTTGAATAACTACACAAATTGAGTTTTCGTGGTATTTTCTGTCTTTGTTTATTGATAAGAACAACAAAACAGACGAAATTTTACTTTATTTTTAAATTAAAAATTTAGAAGTTTTTTTTAAGTTTATTTGACTGACTACTCCGAAAAATCCTCATCATTAAGTATCACTTTTTTTTTGCTTTTACGAAGGTTTAAGGTCTAGGGCAGTCTTTAGACTACCAAAAATCCTTAGGATATGTTTTATTTTTTTTATTTACGTACATTAATGATATTTTGATGCGTTTTTGTCGTAAAATTTTGAATTTGGTATTTTTTATCCTACTTGTATCAAAGTGAGGACGCTAATTTTTTTGTCAGTAAATGCTTTATTTGTAGTAATACTTTTACAGAAAGAAAATATTAAAAAAACCCAATAGTTTTTTTTATCAATAAATTTCTTCTTTCCAGAATTTCTCAAAAAAAAAAATTTCATAAATTCATAACTCGAAAACTACAAAAAATCGGCTAACATACATGGGGTATATTCTGATAGCCCATGACGAAGGGAACCTAAAAAAATTTTTTTGACGTCAAGGTTTGGACCACCCTGTATGTAGATGCCATTGACAAATCACAGCAGTATATAATTTAAACATCGAAAAGGAATAGACGTCCTGTTTGGTCGACCGTTTGACCAGGTAGATGTGAGACAATGGATCGATCCCTTTCCGGAGAACAATGGAGGTTCGAGAAAGGTTTTATTGGTGCGGTGCATTGTTGCAGTAGACCACGGTATAAAACACAGAAGGTGCCATTAAAACACAGAAGGTGCCATTTTACATAGCTGGGACCACTCCCAAACGCTCCAAGTGGGGGGTATTTGTTTTTTTTTAGTTTCGGCGGCCATGATTGAGGGCGGGGCAGTATATAATCCCGCCCAAACCCGGGGGCAGAACCGGCGAATCTCTACTACTGACGCGTCACAGCGTCAGCGTATTTTAAGCTGCGGTGTGGTCGCACCTTAGTATTTAAGTGCCGTGTTTTGTTTTGTCTTGTCATGCTTGTTATATTTGCCACGAATAATTTATTTGTGTTTGAAGGTGCCCGAGTGCGGCAAGTCCTTCCACCGCTCGTACTACCTGTCCGAGCACATGAAGGTCCACAGCGGAGCCCGGCCCTTCGCGTGCGGCGTCTGCGGCAAGCTGTCCGGCAACAAGTCCAACCACAACAAGCATGTCCGCATACATCACGCGCGCGAACCCGTCGCCAGCGAGGCCTAGGGGACCTGGGGACCTGGGGCCCCCGCGTGCGGCGTCTGCGGCAAGCTGTCCGGCAACAAGTCCAACCACAACAAGCATGTCCGCATACATCACGCGCGCGAGCCCGTCGCCAGCGAGGCCTAGGGGACCTGGGGACCTGGGGCCCCCGCGTGCGGCGTCTGCGGCAAGCTGTCCGGCAACAAGTCCAACCACAACAAGCATGTCCGCATACATCACGCGCGCGAACCCGTCGCCAGCGAGGCCTAGGGGACCTGGGGACCTGGGGCCCCCGCGTGCGGCGTCTGCGGCAAGCTGTCCGGCAACAAGTCCAACCACAACAAGCATGTCCGCATACATCACGCGCGCGAGCCCGTCGCCAGCGAGGCCTAGGGGACCTGGGGACCTGGGGCCCCCGCGTGCGGCGTCTGCGGCAAGCTGTCCGGCAACAAGTCCAACCACAACAAGCATGTCCGCATACATCACGCGCGCGAACCCGTCGCCAGCGAGGCCTAGGGGACCTGGGGACCTGGGGCCCCCGCGTGCGGCGTCTGCGGCAAGCTGTCCGGCAACAAGTCCAACCACAACAAGCATGTCCGCATACATCACGCGCGCGAGCCCGTCGCCAGCGAGGCCTAGGGGACCTGGGGACCTGGGGCCCCCGCGTGCGGCGTCTGCGGCAAGCTGTCCGGCAACAAGTCCAACCACAACAAGCATGTCCGCATACATCACGCGCGCGAGCCCGTCGCCAGCGAGGCCTAGGGGACCTGGGGACCTGGGGCCCCCGCGTGCGGCGTCTGCGGCAAGCTGTCCGGCAACAAGTCCAACCACAACAAGCATGTCCGCATACATCACGCGCGCGAGCCCGTCGCCAGCGAGGCCTAGGGGACCTGGGGACCTGGGGCCCCCGCGTGCGGCGTCTGCGGCAAGCTGTCCGGCAACAAGTCCAACCACAACAAGCATGTCCGCATACATCACGCGCGCGAGCCCGTCGCCAGCGAGGCCTAGGGGACCTGGGGACCTGGGGCCCCCGCGTGCGGCGTCTGCGGCAAGCTGTCCGGCAACAAGTCCAACCACAACAAGCATGTCCGCATACATCACGCGCGCGAGCCCGTCGCCAGCGAGGCCTAGGGACCGCTGGGGGCCTAGGGCCACAGGGGGACTACGGGCCGCTAAACTGGCAGCCATCGACGTGGGAATACAGTTTTTCAACAAGTGTTTGAGTTTTCTAACATTCGGTTGGCAGTCGAGGTAACTTACTGGAGAGCGGCATCGGTTTTAAATAATCAATGTGCTCGTAACATAGAGTAGTATTTTTACTTCGGAGCACTTATTATTGTAATAAGATAGATGACGATAACCCAATTGAAGGGTTGTGCTTATACAGTTAATAGCGGTATCCAATTTGGATTTCAACATAAATTTCTGCTAAAATGATAAATAATTTTCCTTACCTTGCTTGCCATTCAATCAAAAACATTTTATACCGGGATTCGTTATACCGGTAACGATCCCTGGTATTTAGGCACCAACCAGTGTTTTATTAGGCACCAACACCAGATCTTACATGGTCCATCTACCTTATCAAATGCATAACGTAATGAAAGTTGACTCCTTTTGAATCATCATACCATACAATATGTTACTGAATGTTGCCCATTGTCGCTCCAGTAGCTACCTCGATTGCCCACACCTGCCGGCTCCGATCGAAATCGGCAACTTGTAAATATCTAGTTAAAATTGAATTTCGATTCTAAAGTGTAAATACAGGACCAAGTGTACATGGGCGGAGCATCTTACTTATGTAGGTACAGTCCGCTCGCGGCCGCGACACCGCTGGGGACGGTATAGGGCATAGGGGATCTGAGTGTACTGCGGTTTTGAATTAGCATACATAGCGAGAAGGGAGGAAATCTTAAAGAAAAAAATAATGGCGTTAAAATGAATTTCACTGTCTAATGGAAGAACAGCCCCAGAGCTTGGGCAGTAAAGGTGTGTTCAAACCAAAAGAGCATACGCTGTTCTATCCCCCGTTCTACGAAATCAACCAATCACGTTTTGTGTAACGATCGAATTTCGTAGAGTGCGAGAAACTATGAAACGGACTCGCGTATATTAACTAATTTTTCTCAAACTTGCTACGTAATGTTGATTTTACATACTTTAAATTAAACCCGGAAATACTATGTATCCGGTGTCATGTGCTAAGATGATATGTAAAGAGATTTCATGTATTTATTTCACACCTAGGACTGCAAACAGACTGTCTTTTGTTTTGAAACGTCAAATCGACACCAGGTCTTGACATACAGCCACAGAAAAAAAAAACCTTAGAACTAATGTCTATACCACCAGGGTCCCGTTTTATAAAGTTACAAGTTACAGGTTACAAGTGTACAGGTTACAGGAACCTGTAATGCACTATGAACTATTACAGGTGTTTTATAAATACACACAAAAATTTACAATTGTAATGAACCATGGTAAATCTCGATTACAAGTAACATCTACAGGCGTGACGGACATCACTATTTAAAAATAAAAAACTGACATAAATAATCGTATCCA
Organism: Thaumatotibia leucotreta; assembly: GCA_025490895.1. NCBI lineage: Eukaryota > Metazoa > Arthropoda > Insecta > Lepidoptera > Tortricidae > Thaumatotibia > Thaumatotibia leucotreta. The sequence goes on from JALPQI010013059.1 coordinate 30,811, forward strand.
CAGATTATGTATGTTTATTTTGATGGAAAATCAGCCCTACTACCGCGAAATTCAAAATTCGTAAATTTCGAAGATTTTTCGCCGTAACTCCAACGAAGGCTTCATTAAAGTGAGAGAGATAAATCCTCGAAATTTGCGAAAATCGCAGTGGGGCCGCAGAACAAAACGATGAGAGAGATGTTCTAAATTTGTGTGGAGTTCATTCGCTCTTTGAAGTCGTACGGTGTCCGACTCCGAAAGTCCAAATTTATTAGGAGCTGAAACAGTCTCGGTCAACGCTATCGGGGTACAGTCAAGGGAATAAATATAATAATATATACAACTTTAGACCTTATGCTCCAGACATAAGTAAAAAAGTGTAGTCATAGTCAGCGGCCCTACCGCAAACTCGAAAATCCGCAAATTTCGATTATTTTTCTCTTTCACTCTAATATCGCCTTGTTAGAAGTGACAAAGACAAATCGTCGTTTGCGGTTGTCGGAGTTCGTGGTAGTTGGCCAAAACTATGAAGAATCTCTCAGAAAGCGAATAATTTCAACAGTATTACGAGCAAACGTCTGTAGCACACGAAATAACTGGGAAAATTGCACTTGAAGTTGCGGTTACAGGCCTCAAGACGTACGTCAGTTTTTGTTACAAGTCTACCACACCTACACTTGTTATTTACAATATTTTTATAAAACACTTGTTCGATTACGAGTTTAAAACTATTAAACTCCTGTATTTTTGTCTATGGCTGAGCTACAGGCACTTGTACCTGTAACTTGTAAAATTGTAACATAGTACTTTTATAAAACGCAAATTGTAAAAAACGGGGCAAGTGTTGCCAGTAAACGGGACCCAGGTAAAAGAATACCTGAAACAGATTTAAAAAAGTTAGGCGCGAATGTTTTATTTTTAATGTTTTACGATACTGTACTATTGGTATATTTACAAATGAAATGGTATGGTTCGGCGAAATCAGTTCGTTTTATTTAATGGCAAGTTTGAGAAAAGCACTATACAAATCTCGGCGAGAAACAGGGTTACAGGCCGCGTATCCCTATCTGGCCTCAGTTCCTTCGGCCGGATATATCTACTTGGCCTGTAACCCTTCTTCATTCCGAAACCGACGTTTCGTGTTCGAAACCGAGCCATTACTGAGTCCGTTCCGCTCGCAGTGGACGGCGGGCATTATGGTCCGTGTGGAGTGTCGCGGCGGCGAGCGGCGCCGAGTACTCGTACTCGTACTGTTGGGAGACGAGCGCTCCGGCCCGAGGGGCGCCAGTACCCCGCTCCTACTAACGTTCAGTCGGTTTTCGTGACCATTGGGACCTTGGAGTGATGAAGGCGATTATATTTCACTTATCATTTGCAGAAATGTTGAATAGCGGTCATACTTGCCAAATAGTATATTGATTGGAAATTTTATATTTTGTCCGCCAAAGAGAATTAACAGTTTTATTTTATGTTGTTTCCTCAGCTTTTTTATTTGTGCAATATTGTGAAACGCGATATTTGTGACAGATACGCGAGCTCTATCGATTCTCGTAGGAAAAACCAAGATTTTTTCATTCTGTTGCCATTGTTTCATACATTTTGTACAGTAACGTAATGAAATTGTCGAAACTTGAATGGAAATTCTGAGACAATTTTTTTCTTCTATTGAGATCGAATGAGCTTGTGATTGTGAGTAGAGATCACATGAAAAT